>JAFEMH010005056.1:0-179645 GCA_022495995.1 Adenophora triphylla var. japonica | reverse complement strand
ATTTATGAAATGGGTGAAGGGTTTTGAATTTTCGGAATTGGGGTTTTAGGAGGGTTTTGGGATGATTTTGGTGGGGGAGAGATGTTTGAGTGGTGGATTTGAGGAGGATTGAGGGTTTTATTGTGGGTTAAAATGATAGAGAGATGGGTATTTAAGGTGGGTGGGGCGGAGGTATAGAGAGAGGAGTGAAGAAGATGAAGTAAATGAGGGAGGAGGCAGAAGGGTACGTCTTTTGACTGAAACGACGCAACTCCCCAGGCATTTTGCACGGCCGTGTCAAGGAACTTGCACGGCCGCTCCCTTTTTCTGAGTCAACCCGTTCTGACTCGATATGAACTGCACGGCCGCTCCAAGGTATACTGCACGACCGTGCTAACCAGAATTTCACCATTTTAATTCTTTTTTTTTCTTTTTCTCTTTTATATCTGCAAAACAAGGTTAGCACAATAATAATAAAAACTAAAATAATAAAAAAAAAAAGATAAAGCAAAAAATAATCCATCGGTTACCATCCCGATGATGCTTGTTTTAGGTCCTTAGCTCGACCCCTTCCCGGTAGTAGGAGATGCATGATATTTGGTTGGCCTTTTGTCATTGACAACTTGCCATTGCAATCCTTCCGGGGTAATGAGTATCTTCTGCAGTATACATTTCTTCCATCCCGATTTATTGGTTAGAACAAGTGACCTATAGTCTTTGCACTTTCGAAAATTTGAAGTGACCTCCTTCTTTGACTTTTTCACTGCATTGTTAGTTTTGGGATATGCAGAAATATCTAAATCATTATTTTTATTGCAAATCAAAGGTTCAATATCTATTTCCATTCCTTCCTTTGATTTTGGTTCCTCACCCATTAAATCTTCTTCACTAGGAATCAAATTTTCTTCTCTAGGGGTGTAGGTCTCTTCATTTGGGGTCCAATTCTCTTCACTAGGTGTGTAGGCCTCGAGATAGGGATCTTCGAGAACTGACCTATGCATACTAAATTTGACCCTTTCTTTCCCTATATTTAGGGAAAATGTGCCATTTTTAACATCTATGATTGCCCCCACAGTGGCAAGAAATGGCCTTCCTAGAATGACGGGAATATAATGGTCTTCCGCCATATCCAAGATAACAAAGTCGACAGGGATGATCAAGTTCCCTACTCGACAAGGCAAGTTTTCCATAATACCAACGGGGTATTAAACGGATCGGTCTGCCAATTGGAGAGTTATGGTTGTGGGTTTAAGTTCCCCTATACCAAGCTTCTCGCTAACCGATAATGGCATTATACAAACGCTAGCTCCTAAGTCAAGGACAATGTTATCTATGTTCATTCTGCCGATACAACAAGGAATGGTGAATGTTCCCAGATCCTTCAATTTCGGAGGGTCTTTATTTTGTAAAACAGCGCTTACTTCCTCCGCCAACATAACATTCTCATTTTCTTCTAGCCTTTCTTTTTCAAAAATTAATTTTTTCAAAGGTTTAACGGCTAAAGGCATATCTTCATCTTTTCTAAAATATGGAATGTTAACATTAATGGCATCTAGGTTATCAAGGAATTTATCATAATTCTTGTCTTCCTTTTTAGGGGATTCCGTCCCCAAACTAGTCTCAATCATCGGAGGGATTGGACTATGATTATTTCTAGGGCATTCATTTATCTTTTCTTGCTCATCCCTAGTTTTTACCATATTAACTTGCTCATTTGGCCTTTGAGGTTGACCGGGAAGACTCCCTTGTGGCCTATTCATTGGGGTAGCCTGTTGAGCTTGTTGAGTTTCTAGCATCTTATTATGCGTTGCCAAGTTATCAAACCTAGCATTAAGCAGTTTAAAACATTCCCTAAATTCATTATTGATCTTTTCTTGGGAATTTTTATTTTCCACTACAAAATCCATTATAAGATCCAATTTAGATTTAGGGGGGAAGGTACTTGTATTGTTGTTGAAATTCTTAGGTGCAAATCCCGGGGGTTGTGTAGATGGTTGCGGGTTAAGAACGTTGTTATTCTTATAGGAAAAATTGGGGTGATTCCTCCATTCGGGATTGTATGTATTAGAATACATCCCCCCCTTTTTGTCCAAAGGAATTAACAAAGTTCACTTGATCGTTAGAAGTAACGTCAAGTAACTCGCAGTTATCCGTACTATGTGAGTTAGATCCACATAGTTCACATAACACATTTACACTAGCAATGGGATTGACATTAAGATTTTCAAACTTTTTCAAAAGCATGTCAACTTTAGAAGAGAGAAGAGTAACTGCATCAACATTATATTTACCGGGCGTACCTTGTTGTTGCTCCCTCTCATTTGACCATTGGTAATGGTTCAATGCAATGTTCTCGATAAGGTTGTATGCCTCATCGACTCCCTTGTTCATCAATGCTCCTCCCGCAGCGGCATCAATGGTCTCTCTTGTCTTGAATATGAGACCGTTGTAGAAGGTGTGAACAATCAACCACTTTTCAAGCCCGTGGTGGGGGCACATTCGAGAAGTTCCTTGAACCGCTCCCATACATCATACAAAGTCTCACTATCCGTTTGACAATGAAGTTAGTGATCTTTGGCGTATCCGGCGGTTTTGCTTGGTAGGAAAAATCAACCAAGGAATGCTTCTTGAATTTGGTCCCATGTTGTTAATGAATTCTGGGGGACCGAATTCAACCATTGTTTCGCCTTATCCTTAAGAGAGAAAGGAAAAAGGCGCATCCGGATTGCTTCCACCGTAACATTTTGAATACGTGTGGTATCACAGTATTCAAGGAATGTTTGGATGTGTAGATGGGGATCTTCGAAAGCGGTGCCGCTGTATTGGTTATTCATAACCATATGCAATAACTGCGGCTTTATCTCGAAGTGTGCCGCTCCGGCATTCGGCACAACAATAGGGGATCTAGTTCCCAGGGTACTTGGGTTAACAAAGTCCCGTAGGGTCCTAGCGGGTGTTTGTTGTTCTCCTTCCATATGTTTCTTTAAAGTTTCTCTAAATCTTCTTAATCTCTCGTGAAAGCTTCTTTCGGGTTCCGGATCAAAGTTGTCAACGTATGTCCGAGTCCGTTTCATAAACTATAAAAAAAACACTTGAAGAGAAATTAAACGCAACAATTTATCGGAAGAGAAAGCAAAATAGTAAAAATAAAACAAAAAATAAAAATTATGTAGTAAAGACAAAAATAAATGTAAACCGTTGTCCCCGGCAACGGCGCCAAAAACTTGTTCGGTCGAAACCTAACGGTTTATTTATATCCGCAAGCGCACGGGCTATTGTAATATAGCGAGTGCAAGTACGGGTCGATCCCACAAAGACAAGGTTTACTTTAAGGAATATTTTTGTCTTTAGAAATTATAGAGAAGATTGGGGGGAGATAAAATTTGTTTTAGAAAAATAGAGAGAACATAAACAGAAAATTCTTTAATTAAATTCTTATAAAACGAAGCATTCTTGGGATTGAAAAATCAAATCGTCATTGTCTTAGAGATAAAATATTTTCATAAAAAGCAAGGATGATACATTCGGCTTGCACTACTTCTCACGGTCAAGCAAGTAGTGTTGTATTCTTCACTAATTATGTCCTAACTGTTTGAGATTTCCGTTTACGTTGTTCCCGCCCTGTCACAAACGGGCGTTCCGGCTTATCTCTAGCTGACCATAATTAGTAAGAACCCTTTAAGAATGAGAGTCGATATATTTTTCATTAAAGGAACATCCCTAGGCCATTGAACTACTTTCGTGATCAATGAAACCTAGTTTCTTTATATGGTTCCGTCAATCGAGATTCTCCGCTAGGTACTTCTCTCAATTGACTGAATCATACAAAATGGACATCTCCAAAATGTAAGGCTTTTAGAGAATAATATAAAGAAATTGTTTAGATAAAGAAAGAAGACAAGACTTTTCTTTTTGAATGATGAACAAGCATGCTTTTGAGTTTCCAACCCCAAGAATTAGGGGGATTACTCACAAGCCATTTATAACATATAAGAAATAAAAGTAAGAGATTGAGTAAGAAAGACTTATGAATATAGAAGGCAAATGCTGGAAATGGTGCTTCACTTTATTGCTTTTCTTCCAAAGTAATTTCAAGAACAAACAATGAACTTGATCTTCCAATCTCTTTGAAAATTGTTATCACAAGTGTTTGTATTTTCTATCTATGAAGTATCAGTGATTTCTCTCTAAAATTTTGTATATAAGACTGATTACAAGGGTCCTATTTATAATTGGGAGGAGACTCTTCAATTGGGTGCCATCAAAAGGTGCCTTTACATCTGCAGTCACGATTTGCACGGCCGTGTCAATGAAGTTGCACGGCTTTGGCGCCAGATTTGAATTTGAGTCTTGACACTTCGTACGGCCGCTCCTCTCCAAGCTACACGGCCGTTCTAAATAATGACACGGCCACTCCCTCTTCAAGACACGGCCGCTCTATATTTTAGGGCCACAAATGGCCTGAAAATGGCTAGGTGCACGGCCGCTCCATGTTGGCTGCACGGCCGCTCCACCTGGAATTTAACTTGGTGTGCTTGATTTGGTTGGTGCTCTTCCATGTCTTTTGCCTTGAAGTGTCCAAGCATCCTTCTGATAAAAAGACCCTAAAACTTGTCTTTAAATGCAAGAAATATACCAAAAGGCGTAAAATCTAGATAATATAAAAAAGGAACTAAAAAGTACATAAAATGAAATGAAAATGATGTTTTATGCATTTAAAAAGTATACAAAACTAAGGATAAATGACTATATAATAGTCACTTATCAACTACTCTCTCCCTCCATCTCTTGACCAAACAGCTTGATCTTAGCTGTCTGACCCCCATCAACATCATCAACTTCTTTCTTAGCCTTTCCCCTTTCATTGGCTATCTCTCTTAATATTTCCTGATCTCTTTCTATCATCCCTAATCTCTCATCTTCCCAATATCTTTTTCGTGTCTCTCTTTCTTTCAGAACCTCCTTATTTGGATCATCATTCAAGACCTGATCCTCTTCTTGAACTAAAGCATTATCAGCTTGTATCTTATATGATAAAAACTCCCTCTCAAACCTCTCTTCTTTTGTTTCTTTAAGCTTAGGACTCTTAAACACTAGCCTCTTAGCTGTTTTCGACATCTTGCTAGGGCTAAACTTAGAAACCAATCTACCCATTTAACCAAAGAAAGAATGAGTTGGATAAATCCTCATCTGATTCATTTCCTTTTATAGGCAAATTGGTTCTAAGTCAGTCTAGATGTTATGATCATTCAAACTAGACTTGGCTGCCAAAATGTCTGACAGCTATGAATATGGATCATGCAATTCAAGAACTTTGGAACTTGACACTCACAACCTTCATTTATTTTGGTCGTCTATTTCACTCTAAAAATTCGTCTTCTGTAGGGAATTTATTTCCCTGTTTTAATGGAAGTTATGTTAAAAAGGTAGTGGGGGACAAAAATAACTGTTTATGAACAATTATCCTCTTAAATGCATTTTCCAACCTTTATCCATCCCACGTATTAGCCGTTTAATCCAAACCAGTTTTACATTCCCTTTATCCTTAATCATTCGAGCCTGATTAAGCTACTGAAATCCCTTTCTATCTCTCAAAAATCCTCTCGCTAACACTCTGTTTTTCTCTCAAAACCCTAAACCCCTATCTGACTGTATAATGGCTTATAGAGATGCTCATGGTTACTTTATCAAGACTGAATTCTACGAACACAAAGTTGGAGCTCTCATCCAAACCCTTCTTAAATCCAATAACCTTTGCAAAAAGATGGAAGCCCAACCTCCCATTTACGAAAATCTATGCAGAGAGATATACTTGACTAGTGAAAGATTGGCTAATGGATCTATTAGGGCCAACATTGAAGGCACTGAGATACTTGTGTCCCCTGAAGTAGTTTTGAAAGTTTATAATATCCCAATGAAAGCTGGAAGCTTTAGCAACCTTTGGGACAGGAAGAGCTATAGACTTGAGCAATTCTACAAGAAGTTCTTTAACAAACCCAACTGTGACTATAACCTTATGCAGGACAAACCTATTGGTAAAGGCACTCTTGACCTGTTCAAATCTACACTGATGGATGTTATTATCAAAGGATTTGATGGGAAGCAATCCTCGTTTGATTAAATCAGTCCAAGTGAAAGGAAACAAGCTCTTTGTCTGATAGCTAAAGATGTGAACTGGTGTGTAGCTCTTCTGCATAATTTCCAACTAGCCTCCTCCATCTCTCCTTGGAAATTCAAGAAACAAACACCAAAAATGAATAACTTCAGATTCATGAATGGTATTCTTCACCACTTGATTCCATAGCTTAACCCTCCCCTCAATAATCAGTGGCTTAAAACCACCAACCTGATGAAAACTAGGAGCTTCAGTCTAAGTACATTCAGGTTAAAGGGAAAGAAAGGAATGATGTTTGGAGATGAAGCAACTGGGACATTAGAAGAGACTACTAGAAAGATGAACGAAAAGAAAGAGAAAGAAATGAAGATGTGGGAAAAGCTAGTGCATATGGTGAATGACAATAGGTCCAAGAGAAAACATGACAAAGACATTGCCATTAAGGAATCTGTCCAAGAAAGCAAGGCCATCAAAGCTGGAAAGAGAATTGCCAAAGATGAAAAGAAGAAAACTGGCAAAGGGAAGAAAATCTTAGAGGAAGAGAAAGATCAAGATGAAAGTGACCCTGTGAAAGGAAAGAAGATTGATATGGAAGAAGTGGCTGACAGTGAAGAAACCAGCTCTGATCATGTCTTCAGAGATATTGATGATTTTGATGGAGAAGTAGAAGAAGAAAGCCATGAGGAATTAAGGGGAGTTGATGAGGAAGAAGAACAGATAAGAAGAGCCATAGCTGAATCATTGGCTGAGGCTGCATCTCTGACAGCAAAGAAAGGGCAAGCATCTGGGACAGTTAAGATTGCTCAAGATCTGACAGCTAAGATTTTACAGCCAATTGAAACATCAAATGAGGTACTCTCTGATCCCTCTCTCTTAGTAAAAACTTTTACTAGGAAAAGAAAAATAGATAAATATGCTCCCCTCTCCAAAAAGCAAAAGCCAAACACTCCTCTCCCTTCACCACCCAAAGAACAATCCAGCTCTCCACCATTCTCCATAGCTGAAGAAATATTGAACCTAAATCCTTCCAAACCTAGTTCAAATGAGCCTAGTGTTGAAAAAGAAAGGGGGAACACCTCAGAGTCTGAAGGAGATGACCTACCGTTAAGGGGGAATAGTGCAGTCAGGGAGTATTCCTTTTATAGACTGAGAAAGAGCCGTCGGAGGAGACAAGGTAGTAAATGGTGTGGTTGGAATAGTGTTTGTATTTAGTGCATCATTGACTGGAAATATACAGGATGGAATTTGCAACCCAAGTTCAGAAGATCTTCAAGGAGGAATGACATGGCAATGTTGTTGAGAGGTTTAAAGATAGCACATCCTTGTCATCAATGGATTAGCACATTACTGTTGTGTAAGTACCCAAATCCGGATCGTCAAAATCCGTCAGAAAGTTAACCGAAATCCGTTAACTGGCCCGCTCCAGGTTAACCGAAACTCGTTAAACTCCCCGTTGACATGCCAACGAGACAACCCGGGACTGCCCCGTGTATCCCGACGTCAAAGCGTACTTAACACGTGTCATCGCATGTAAAAGTATGGCTTTCCCTGAAAAACGCACTTTCCGGCACTTTCCGGGGGCGTTTCGGACATTTTCCGGACTGTTATTTTAAAAAACGGACAAAACTGGGACCCGGGAACGAACTCCCACACCTTTGGTGACTCACAGGGCACGTGGCAGCCATGCCACCTCCCTCTAGTCACCTTTCAATCACAAATCAAGGCCAAAAGACCAAAATACCCCTGGATTTCAGTCAAAGTCCGGTCGGACTCCCTGTGCAAATTTTACGAAATTGCCGGAAGCCCTCAAAATTCCAAAATACCAAAAAACCCTGGAAAACAGTCTAAGTCCGTCCGGACTCTTACTGCATTTTTCACCTATAAATAGAAGTTGCTGTCAAAGCCAAAAAAAAGGATTTTTACTCCAAAAAATCACATACCCCACGGCCCAAACTGATTTTCACCCCTCCGAGCTCCCGTTTTGTCTCGATTCGCGTGAAACTTCCGTATTTTGATCAAATATGCCCCTCACCAATCTGAAACACCGTTTCAAACTACTTTCTGTGTCCCGTACACACCCCAGAGCCAAAGGAGTCGACCCTAGCCATAGGTATAACTCCCTCTCTCTCTAAATCTCTCGTTTCGTCTCGGTTTACGCGCCAGTCGCTACAACCATTTCGAACAACGTTATTGAAATGTAGACGCCTCCGTCTAACGGGGTCCGATACGTTTTAGCCCCTCGATCCTCTTCTCTTCCCGTAAGAGAAGTAATCACGGGTTAAAACGGCGTTCTGACCCCGTTCCGTTTACTTTTTATGTCATTTACCATTCCGGATCGATCGATCCGTCGATCGTCACTTACTTTCCGTCATTTACAATTTCGAGCCGTTTTGACTCGTTGATCGTCATTTACAATTCCGAGCCGTTTTGGCTCGTCGATCGTCTTTTACAATTCCGAGCCGTTTTGGCTCGTTGATCGTCATTTACAATTCCGGATCGTTTGATTCCGTTGATACTGCTTTAAATACTGTCATTTACAAAGTCCGACCCGTTTGGATCGTGATAGTATTTACTTTTCAAAGTCTGAGTCGCAACCCGATTCGTTGATTGCATGTCATTTAATACGCGTTTTTCCCGTAAAAATCGTTAACAATGTAATGCCTGGTTCAAAACCGGAGTTCGTCCTTCGAACTCTCTTTCAAAACGCGCGAAATGACGTTTGGCCTCCAAACGCTCATCTTCAAACTAAAAGCTGCCATTTGACACATAAAATCATTTAATACGTTTTTTCCCGTAAAAATCGTTAACAATAACTCGCCCGGTTCAAAACCGGAGTTCGTTCTTCGAACTCTCTTTCAAGAGCTCAAAATCGACGTTTGCCACGCAAACGCTCATTTCAAACTCAAAATCGACGTTTGTCATTCAAACGCTCGTCTTTTCAAACAAGGTCACCTAATCAACGTTTGACATTCAAACCAAGATTAAGCTTGTCATTCAAACCCCCATTTCAAAACACACACACACACAGCGCACGTTTTCGAGAAAGGTAGAAAGACTCGTCATGCGAGGCGTTTCGGGTGATCTCGTAATACTCTTCCCGAAATGTAACGTGACCTCCGTACCTAACAATCTCTGGTACTCAAAGCTTTTTACTCGTTTTTGCTACCAATAAAAATGATCCCCTGTTTTCAAAGCCTTTTCCTAAGTTTTTGCTACCAATAAAAACGACACCATTTTCACAATAGCCGTTTCTCAACGTTTGGGCTCAAAATACAAACCGCGTGGCGACTCCTCATTTTCCTTCCCATGAAGCGAGGTCTCAGACACCAACCCCCCGCGAAAGACAACCGCGTTTCGCGCCCGCGCGAAATCCCGGGTAATTTCAGTTGGCGACTCCGCTGGGGACAGTGATACTTTTTTCATAACTACCGTTGTTTTCTAATAATCCTTCCGTGGGTCAAACTTTCGTTTACCCTTCCTCGTTTTCGTGTGTGTGTGTTCCTTTAAACCTCGAACGGTTTTTTTCAAAAGGCATTACATTGTCAACTTTTCAAAATCATACCATGTTATTGCATCCCCATTCATGTTTGATTTTCATTGCTGTCTTTTGAACTGCGCATCATAATGCTTTAAGACACATTCTGAAAAATCTCTGTTTTACTCAGAAAAGGAATTTTAGTGACCGCACACTAAGCGCACTTGCTGCCTCGGAACACCGCACTTCACGTGCACTTGCTGCCTCGGTACACTACACACTACAACCCGTTACCCGGGATGGCCTTATCAGTTGCACCCCAATTGGCCTGCCAGATGCCTTTCGGGGGCGCACGGGGTCGTCCCAAACATCCCATCCTAGCCCGTGTAAGCCATGCACTCTTTGTGTCACACTTTGTCCAAGACCCCGATTGGTTTTTTGGCTTAGCTCGTGTCATAAAGCCTAAGTGTATGTTTTTTACACCGGGCCCCGCCCCGAGTCAAGCTCGAGAGGTTGAGACCGAAGGTTGCTCCCGACCCGAAGTCTCGAGCTCTTCAGCCTTGACTTTGACGTGGAGCACTGCCGAAAAATATACCCAAAGGTTCAATGTGACACCGTGTCACCAAACCTCACCGTATGCACCGTGCCAGCCACAACTCGGCCGACGCCAAAAGCTAAGGTCCCTCGCGCAAGCGAGTCAGGGAGGTCATGCCGAAATTTTGGCACGATCCCCGCCTTAACTTAAGGACGTTGACTTCGACTGTGGCCCGTGCGTCACATACGTTGAAAGTTTGCGTGATCAGCTAGCCTTAAGTTCACTTTTTCCTTTGTCGGTGGAACTCGCTTGCCTTATAGGACCTCGCTCGGGATAGTCCGTCCCGAGAAAGATGATCTACAATGGAAATGAGGGGCTTATAAGCGTAGTGACGAGATCCACTTATTAGAGCTCTAGGATTAGTTGCGAAAAAGAAGACTCGCTCTTTTTCAACCGATTAGGACTCTGAGAAAACGCTCTTTAAGTAAACATTAATCGGTAACTGCACATTGCACAAGCCCGAAACCTTGATCCAAATCCTCCCTTTCCGAAGCCTAATTCCTTCCTTTCGTTCCCTGCAGCGAGCAGAAAGTGGTTCAGATTTCCGGGTCAGCGCCTTGCCAGGATCACCGTTACGGCAGCGTCAGACAGTTCTTCGGTTCCCTCAGTTCCCTCAGCCAGAATTTCTGACATGTCTAGCTCAGAGAATCGCGACGGGGAAGGACCCCGCCACCAAACGAATGATATGACTTTGGAAGAAGCCATCCGGGCTTGTGAGGTTCACAAGAGGCGAAGAAGATCGGCATAATTTCGTGGTACGGCTTACGAATGAGCGTGGTATAGCGGCTATTCCCTGGTCGAGACGGTACTTTCGTCTGGTCGAGGATGACGATTCCCCGAAACCAGTTCACCAAACCTTCAACCGGGTTCCTCCCCCCGCCAACTTACGGGATGACTTCTAACCAAGGAAACGGCCGACCTAGGCTTCACATTGCCACCTCCCGGGGCAACCATGTCATATTTAGCCGGCCCGGTGCTACTCCTATCACTCAATACCCAGCGCACCGGCCGACCATCTCGAGCAGGATGCAAATATCCTTCAATACCCTCCGGGTTCACCCGTTGCCTATACACGAATCCCAAAACACCGGGGACAAACCCCGATCTGATTGAAAAGGCCCCATATATCCACATATATCAAGCCTTCCACCTCCAATCACTACCGCTCACGTGGTAGCACCCGGCGCCGAGCCTCACAGTCCACCATTGGACCCAACCTTGGCCTGGATGGTCGAACAGATGAAAGACCTGAAAGCCACCATGAGCAGCTCAAAGCAGGAAACGCTCAAATCCACGGATCGAGGAATGGTCACGCCTCTCCCTGCCAAGTTCAGAATGCCAGTGATGGACCGATTCGATGGAACCGAATGTCCTCAAACGCACGTCGACACCTACGTTCTCGGCATGAGAGCAAAAGGAGCAACCCTCCTGCAAATGGCCGACCACTTCCAGCATACGCTCAAGAGTTCAGCGTAACGACGGTTTCTAAGGGTCAAGCCTGCGGATCACCACACCTGGGATCAGATTAGTAACATCTTCCTGGAACGGTACCGATCCAACTTAGAGTGGGAAAAAATTCATGAGGACTTAATCACCACTGAGCAGAAAGCGGACGAAAGCGTCAGAGAATTCAACAAAAGGTGGAGCTGGAAACTCTCCGAGATCATGGAGCCCCTCTCCAAGGATGAATAGATGCGGATCTTCAAGTCCTGCTTAAGACCATCCATCAGAACTCTCATCAGTCACCATTTCTTCCCAGATCTCTGGGCCATGGTAAATGCCGGTTCACAGTTGGAGAAGGATCTCAAGGAGAAGTTGGCTACGGCACAGCCATACAGATACCGCTCGGCAGTTGCATTCAATCCCGCAGCGGCCCCCGGCAAAGGGAAAGATACGTCTGTCAATTACATCCATCAGGGACAGCAGTCGGGCAACAGAAACCCAGTCCCACAAAGCAACAACTCCACCTCGAAGCAGTCTATCGTGCACTTCGACAAGTTGGATATGCCCGAGCAAGATCTTTGGAAGGGTTAATCAAGGAAGGTCTCCTTAAACCCGTTGCCAATTACAAACCCAAGAATCCCGTAGTCAACGCTGACAAGAGCAAGTACTGTGCCTTCCATCAGTATCACGGCCATACCACCGACAACTGCGTGGGGTTACGATACGAAATCCAATCTTGATAGAAGAAGGCAAATTGGAGCGCCCCCGTGGGCCCAATATAGTCGGAAACCCTTTTCCGAACAATAACATCGTGAATTCCATTGAGTGGGTGCCCAAGAAGATTGCCACAGAACCAGTTTCTCCGGCTCTTCCGGTCGGGTCCTCATCAAATGTCCACATCAGTTACGATGTTTGTGACTGCTCCGCCTGCCTTGAGTACGAGTCCCAAGATACGGTCGGAGCAATCCTCAGCGAAAACGAGAAGAAGAAGTCACTCTCAACGGCAGGCGAGGAAAGATACGAACCTGGAGACACCAGTGTGGGTACACTCGGAGAGCCTTCCGGGAGGTTCGACTACTACGTACTGTACTCCAGCCAATCCTCTCTTCCTCCAGGCCATGCAGCTTTAGAACAAGCAGGGGTGGGAAAGTCGAAAAGTCCTGCTGACAATAGAGCTCAGACCTTGGGACACCGAAATACCTTAGATCTTGGTAATCTTACTGCCAGTCAGAAGCATAACCCCCCGCGGGATCAACCAAGGTTCAATTTGTCCAGCTTCAGAGCACGGACTGGTAAAGGAAGATCAAAGTCAGCTTGGCACTCGCACTCAATCAACGTGCTAACCTGTGATGTACCCGATTTTTTTTGAAATCAAACGGAGTCGCCACGCCATTTTAATTTTGAGAGCCAAAACTTTGAAAAAAGCTCGAGATCAGAAATTTAGGTTCGGAGGTCACGTTGCGCGTCGGGAAGGACGTTAGTGTGCACCCGGCGCGCCTCGCAAAACGAGTCTTCCAAACATTTGAAATCCTTTGTTGTGTGTGTGTGTGTGTGTGTGTGTGTGTGTTTTGACCAAAATGAGTTGAAAATGAGAAAAACAAAAATGGGGAACTCTTTATAAGACTTTGAACAATCTCCACGATTTTTGGTATGATTTTTGGATTGAGTCTTGGCACTCAAAAGATTTTTGGATTTGAAAAGCAATTCTGCCAGAATGAAAGAAGGCAGTTGACCCTTGACTTTGAAATGGACTTAAAGGCTTCAAAACCTCAGAATCTGGGGAAAGTCCGAGAATAAAAGTTTCTTAAAACACCCTAAATAGGGTTTCTGCAAAGGAAATTTCCATATTTGAAGTAATTTGAGGGGTCAAAACCTTCTGTAAATCTCAGATGTGAAATCTGGATTTCCAGAAGCTGATGAACTGGCCTCTAAAAGAAAAATTGAAAAAAGGATTTTTACTCACTCAAAAAATAAAATAAAAATATATCTGGTAAGCTCTGGATGTTGGCTACAAAAAGTATTTTGTAGTCAATACCCAATTCCACGTTTTACTGGGTCCAAAAAATAGGAAAATGGACTGAGGTCTCAGAACAATGCTACTGGACAGCAAGATGTTCTTGAGGGAAAATGTGATTTTTGGGGGATTTGCATCTATGTTCACCCCATTTTCATCCCTAGACTTGATACCACTACTTTTTGTTAAGTGGTTATCATATTCAAGTCATCCTTGGGGAATTTATGGGGTTTAAACATGTCCTTTGCAAAGGGAAAGGGGATATTTTGTAAAGATGAATTTAAAGAGAAAAAACAACTAAAGATTTAAAATGTGGACCATTTGAGATGGTCATTCATGAAGATGAACTTCAAGATGACCATCTTGGGTCAAAACTTAAGTTAAACTAGACATCAAGTAGATCCAAGTAAGAGAACAAGATGATCAAGAAGTTAAAAGAGGATTTTAGGGTTTTGAGAAGGAGGGCTTTACCAATGGTGACACCCTATCTTCCTAGGCTTGGAATTTGACTTGAGGAGTATCAAGATTTGGTGTTTGGCTTGAGGAGTATCAAGGTTTGGTGTTTGGATTTGTGTTTGGAGTGAGATTGGGAAATATTCAAGAGAAAATGGTGGCAATCTAGGGATTCCCACTTTGTTTTCTCTCTATATTCGCCGGAGTTTCGTTCTTTGTGATCCAATTGTCTTGTGTAGACTGAGAGAGGAGGGCTCAATTTATAGCCCTGCAGGAGAAGCAAAGAGATCCGCGCGGATGGGTTCGACGCGTGCCTTTGTTCATCTGCTACGATTCTGGCTTTTGGACGGGAAGAATAATCTTTTTTAAAATTCAAAGCTGAAATTTGTTTTCAACTTACCAATTCGGGTTTTTTCCATTTCTTTTGCTTTTTAGGATTCCTTTCTTGGTTTAACTTTAAATGGCAATGCCCATTTTACCCTTGCTTTGTTAGAAAGGTTAGGGTTTGTTAGAAATGTTAGGATTGTTAGGAATTGTTAGAAATGTTATAACTTTCATTAATTTTCTAACGAAAATTCTAACAAGCTCAAATTGGAGCACTTACAGTAGCCCCTCGGCGACGGTGCTTTCGAAGGAAGCGGGGTCGTCGATAAGAGTAAGGCTCCATATTTGGCGGGATGATCGAGTGATCGGGTGGCTGAACCTATTCAATAGGCTACCTACGTTATCTGAATGGGAATCAAGCAGTCGTAGTTAGTCTTTGACCACAGGAGATGATGGCGTTTTAGGTGCCTCGAACACGATGAGGGTTCTGGTTAGTTCTGGAGAACTCTGGCAGGGATAAGAGATGACCCTTTTGGTCTGGTGGCTATCCGCTCTGCTGGGGATAGGAATGACCATTTTCGGTCGGATGGCTGAACCTAATGATAGGCTACCTACGTATCCTTAAGAGGCATCAAGCCAGTCGTAGTTCGGGTCTTTGACCCTAAGATTTGACTATTTTTGGGGAAGTCGCCCTAAGATCTGACTATTTTTGGGAAGTCACCCTATGGCTTGACTATTTTTGGGAAGTCGCCCTATGGTTTGACTATTTTTGGGAAATTGCCCTATGGTTTGACTATTTTCGGGAAGTCGCCCTGTGGTTTGACTATTTTTGGGAAGTCACCCTAAGGTTTTGACTGTTTTGGGGAAGTCGCCCTAAGATCTGACTATTTTTGGGAAGTCACCCTAAGATCTGACTATTTTTGGGAAGTCACCCTATGGTTTGACTATTTTTGGGAAGTCGCCCGTAATCATTTTTTTTGAGAAGTCGCCACTATGGTTTGACTATTTTTGGGAAGTCGCCTGTAATCATTGCATTTTTGGGAAGTCACCCTAAGGTTTTGACCGTTTTGGGGAAGTCGCCCTAAGATCTGACTATTTTTGGGAAGTCACCCTAAGATCTGACTATTTTTGGGAAGTCACCCCATGGTTTGACTATTTTTGGGAAGTCGCCCTGAGATCTGACTATTTTTGGGAAGTCACCCTATGATCTCATTTGTTTTGGGAAGTCACCCTAAGGTTTGACGTTTTTGGGGAAGTCGCCTAAGATCGACTATTTTGGGAAGTCACCCTAAGGTTTTGGTATTTGTTTTTGGGAAGTCGCCCTATGGTTCGACTATTTTGGGGAAAGTCGCCCTAAAATCGACTATTTTTGGGAAGTCACCCTATGATCGACTATTTTTGGGAAGTCGCCACGAGATCGACTATTTTTGGGAAGTCACCCTATGATCGGCTTGTTTTTGGGAAGTCACCCTAAGGTTTTATTGTTTTGGGGAAGTCGCCCTAAGATCTGACTATTTTTGGGAAGTCACCCTATGATCTGACTATTTTTGGGAAGTCGCCCTGAGATCTGACTCTTTTTGGGAAGTCACCCTATGATTTACATGTGTTTTTGGGAAGTCACCCTAAGGTTTATTTGTTTGGGGAAGTCGCCCTAAGATCTGACTATTTTTGGGAAGTCGCCCTATGGTTTGACTATTTTTGGGAAGTCGCCCGGGTAATAATTTCGGTTTGTCGAATTAGAGGATGATTACGATTTGTCGCTTTCCTCGTGTTGTGTGTTGAAATCGATGTGATAGCGTTTTAGGTGCCTCGAACCTTGATGATGGCGTTTTAGGTGCCTCGAACCTTGATTTGAAGGGATCGGTCTTACTTTTGCTGCCGAGGATAATGGGAAAAGAAGCGGGATTTCGTTAACTTCGCTGGGGATTTTGTTAGCCTAAGTTGGAGTTTAGTTCAGGAGTATGAACCTAAATGGGGACCTAGTTCAGGAGTATGATTCTATGTCAAGGTTTAGTCCAGGAGTATGAACCCAAATGGGGACTTAGTTCAGGAGTATGATTCTAAGTCAAGGTTTAGTTCAGGAGTATGAACCCAAATGGGGACTTAGTTCAGGAGTATGATTCTAAGTCAAGGTTTAGTTCAGGAATATGAACCTAAATGGGAACTTAGTTCAGGAGTATGATCCTAAGTTGAGGTTTGGTTCAGAAGTATGAACCTAAATGGGAACTTAATTCAGGAGTATGATCCTAAGTTGGGGTTCGGTTCAGGAGTATGGACCTAAATGGGAATTTAGTTCAGGAGTATGATCCTAAGTTGAGGTTCGGTTCAGGAGTATGGACCTAAATGAGAACTTAGTTCAGGAGTATGATCCTAAGTTGAGGTTTTGTACCTGAGGGAGACTATTTTAAGGTGTTCTCGCTGGGGAAGATTCGGGCTTATGAGAACTATCGGGGAAAAGGGTGACCGTGCTGGTCAAGCAGCTGGACCTATGGTAGGATGCCTACGTATCCTGAGTGGGAATCAAGCCTGGACGTAGTTCGAAAATTGCTGGGGATGGTCTTTGATGGTTTGACAGTATTTGGGAGTCACCCGAGGTTTGACTGTTTTTTGGGAAGTCACCCTAAGATTTGATGATAATGTTCTTTTTTAGAAAAGTAGTTGACTAAGATATGCTTTCATACTGTCTTTGTGCTTACTGTAGGCTGGAAGGACTGAGGCTACGGCTGATGTTGATGAAGAGTTGTTAGGTTATCGTTCGTGGGACGGTTTCTGGCGACGATTTCTTTGTCTTTGGAGGCATTTTGACTGAAGGAGGAGTTTGGTTGAGTCCGCATCTTCTTTGGTGATCGTCAACCTTGTAGAGGTTGTTGAGCTTGTCTTCACATTGGGACTTCTTGCTTTTGAGAACTTGGTGTCTCTGACCGCATTGTATTTGAGAACTTGGCATCCCTGACCGATTTGTATTTGAGAACTTGGCGTCCCTGACCGATTTGTATTGGAGAACTTGGCGTCCCTGACCGATTTGTCTTTGAGAACTTGGCGTCCCTGACCGATTTGCATTTTGAGAACTTGGCGTCCTTGACCTATTTGCATTTGAGAACTTGGCGTCCCTGACCGATTTGTATTGGAGAACTTGGCGTCCCTGACCGATTTGTATTGGAGAACTTGGCGTCCCTGACCGATTTGTATTTGAGAACATGGCGTCTTTGACCGATTTGTAGACACTGGAGGCTGTCTTCATCCATTTGTGGACATTGGAGGTCGTCTTTAGCAAGTTGCAGACGCCGGAGGTTGTCTTTGCCAAGCTATAGACATGGGGACTATCTTTGCCAAACTGTAGATCTTTGGAATTTGTTTTCATCCAGTTGTGGACATTCGGAGGTCGACTTTGGTGAAGATCATCCTTGCTGAATTCCTGCATTCGTTATTGAAGAGGAAGATGCATATATGGCATTCATGATGACGGATGCATGCATAGAACCAAAAATGATTATGAGATGATGCATTTACTTGCTTTAGAAGATGCACCTAGCCTAAGCTTTTGGCATGGAAATTACGATTTATGATTTTCAATCACCTAGGATTTTTCCCATTGATTCAAGTTTTGTGCATGCTACATGAGCCCTTGGGAGATTTTTGTGGGGATGCATGGTGATGTATGTGTGCGGAGGCTGTTTGGGACAGATTTTGAACAAGTGGGGGTGAGATCCCTCGACGGTATCACATGAGATTGGATTCGGATCCGGGTCTTGGTTGGAATTTTCCCTCTCAATCTTGGTCATTTGAAGGCGATCTTGACGAGGCTCTAGGGCACGTTGATATGAGTGAAGCTTCTTTCATTTGGGGCGAGTTTGTGACTTTGGCCGAAACCTTGTTCGGGGAATGATTTGATGGAATTGCTAATGCGGGAGAAACCACGATCTTGAATTCCGATGCTACGGGAAGGCTGCCGTGTACCAAGTTACGAAAGTGAAATTCTTTCTTGATAAAATTCGGGTCCAAAGACCATCTTGACAAAGCCAGGATCTGAGTAGGCAAAGTCAGATTTTGAAGAAGCGACTTGGCGAGTCTATCTCGTAGCGAAGAACCCAATGTGGACCCAAAGGTGGCTATAGAAGCCCCGGCTTGAAGAGGGCGATGCAGGGAGAAACGCTTAGCAAGCCCGGCGTGAAGAAATTGAGAGCGGTCTTGCGTAGACGAGAGTCGTCATGTGACCAGGGAGGCACCCATCTTTTCAGATCTTAGTCAACCAGCCAATGGACAAGACTCAGAAATGTTTACGTGCAGGGGCACATCTTTCGAAAAGTGGGAATGAATCCCGATTTTGTGTATACACACTCGCTTTAGGTTTGACTCTTTTGAGAGAGTATAAGCATCACAAGGTGTGGAAAAGTGTATGGAAACCCTGGCGACGGAGAAAGACTGATGTTTGGCTCTATTTTCCTATGATATAGAAAGAGAAGACTTGTCGAGACACTTGAAAACTTGTCTTATTCATGATGATCACAAGGTTGCTTAAAACCCTTTGTTAATGTTCGGGTTATTCAACTCCTAAATCTGATATGAACAAATATTTTGATTAATCACAAGGAGAAAACCAACTGATATCGAGGATCAAGCTCGGAAAGTGTATAGGGACGATCCTTGATGAGACCGGATTTTTTTTTGAGATTTGTTTGTGATTTCGAAGGACCATTTACGGTTGCCTACGTTCCCTCCATTATGAAGAGCTCAGTTCGCCGTAGTTCGGGCTTATCCCGAATGAAAAGAGAACGAATGTTGAAATTCGAGGATCTGAGGACCTTTGGGGATTTTGAGGATTTGGAGGATTGAATAACATATCCCCTTAGAGTGTCCGTGAAAGACACGGATGCGAAGCCCCAGTGGGACATCCACGGCAAGTGTTTGTGAGGAGAAATGAAATATGCTCACATCAGGTTTAAATTTGCACAATCTTTGATTGATAATTTTGAACCAAGATGAATTAGATTCCGATTTAAGCAAGCAATGAAGCATTAATTTGATTTAGATCTTAAAGATTTTACGATGAAATTGCTATCCGATAGGAATTGCAGCTGGGTTTCCGGGCTTCGATCGGCCATTGGGTAATTTTGGAAGTTATGACCTCTTAAAGTGAGAGGTCGGCTGGGCCTTTCTTGGCGAACCTCTAAAGATGAGAGGTTGGCTTGCAGGGATGTGTTTGGGAAATCTACGGCGGGGAAGATTAATTGCCTCTAAGAATGAGAGGTCAAATTTTGGCTTTGGCCGAAGGCGAGGGTAATGGGAGTATTCTCTAAAATCGAGAGGATGGCTTAGGATTGATTTAGGGTAATGGTGAGAGGAAGTCAAGCTATCGACAACCTTTTTGCGATCTTGCGAGAATTCAGGCTCCTTTTAATCATTGGAGAGCTTCTTGAGAAGTCGGGGACTTTTGAGTTCTTCTTTTTTTTTTTTTTTTTTTTTGTTTTTAGAAGGCTTCCTGAGGAGCTTGGAATTATATCCGAGATTGTGAGGATTTTAAAATCCTTCTTTTGAGAATTCGGAAGGCCTCTTTGAGGAGTTGAGAATTATCTTTCCTTCCTTCACAACGTGAACATTTTATGCATCGTCGACTCTTGAAGCTAACTTCTTTGGCGTTGCTTGAACTTCTCTCAATAAGGAGCAAAGGTGATGGCTAAACAGGGTTTCAAAACATGCCGATCTTGAAATGAAAGGGTAGTGTTTAGTGAGGGTGAGGTAATGGCTTTCCTATGGGTGAAAGGCTTCAACCGCAATCCCTACCGGATGACCTAAACGAGATTAAGTCTTCATTGCTTGCTTAAGCTTTAAATGAGAAAAGATCCATGCAAATTCATCGAGCAACGAGGGGATGATGATGAAAGGGATGTGAGCATATGAGATGCAAGATGGGGAGTTGGTAAGCCCCAATTTGGGAAGGATATCAATTGATTTTCTCATTCCGATTAATTTAAATATTAATCATTTCAAAGAATTAGTGGTTGAGCAGCACAAGTGATCATTTTGGATAAAACCATTTCAATTAAGTGTAACGTGGGTGCGCAAGTGATGTCTCGAGTCTAGCAAGAAGAGAAAAAGACTTATATTAAAAGTTAGGCATTTAACCACTATGTCCAAAATGGACTACAACGACAAATGTCCGGGGAAGGACTTAGGTGAAAGAAAAGTACTAGACCTACGAAGGTTGACTCAAAAGACTATTTTAAAGATAGGTAGCCCCAGTCTAGCCGCTCTTTCTTTGTTGAACCATGCATCTATTCTTCGACGCTGGAGGCGGGAGCTATTGCGAGATCTTTCCATCGGGATTTCCTTGGCAATCTCTTTCTTAATCCAAACACTTTCATCGCTGCGATGGTGATTCACCGACCTCACAAGGGGCGAGTCAAATTCCATTATGCCCAAGGCTTGAACCACCAAACTCGATCATGTTGACACTCATGTTGTTAGGGAGCGGGTTATTGATAGTATTAGGCCCTTCGGGCATCTCTAACCTCCCTTGCTCAATCAACCCTTGAATGGCCTTTTTCGGGGGACGCAATCATCAAATCAGTGCCCGTGAGTGCTTGATGAAAGGCACAATGCTTGGAGGTATCCAAAGGAGCGTTGGGGTTTCTTGGGCTGATAATTATCCAAAGGCCAGAGCAAACCTTCTTTTACCAATCCTCTAAAGATATCACTTAAAGGCATCCCAAGGTTTCTCAAGTCTTGGAGTCGGGATCTGGATGCATCAGGCTTCTTGGGAACAAAGGAAGTGGAATTGTTACAGTCACATCTGGCGTAGCCGATCGCCTCTTTGCCTTTAGCGAAAGCGAGAGTAATGTTGGAGGGAGGAGCCCGATATGTGGCGGGTGCGGCGGTCGGGGCTGCTGATTGTAAGCCTTTTCAAACTTAGCCCCGGAATTAACCATTGCACGCAAGTCGGTGTAGGGAAGTGGGCGAGGGAAGCTCTCAAATGCGGCTTCAAGCATGAGCGAAAGATGTCTAAGCGCTCCTCGTCGGAGGGAGGAATGGCCATTTCACTGAGCTTTAAGTTCCACCTCTTATAGAAATCCCCAATATTCTCATTAGGGCGGCTGCATCATTGTTTTGCGAGTCAACTCTGTTTGTCTCCCATTCCAAGTTGGCTTTATACTTATACGTGAAAATCTTGTGTCTGTTCCCAAGTAGCCCTAGCTTCACGCCGCAATCGGAAAAACCATTTCAAAGCCCACGACTTCAAGAGAGACTAAAGTAATCGGCCAAGCCGCTGGTTTGTGCATCCCTTAGCCTTCATTGCCAAAGTATAGGTGTCCAAGTGAGTTTTAGGGCATGCGCTCCCGTCGAAACAATTCAGTGGGCATCACAAACTTGTGAGGCGGGGGACAATCGAGTCGGGATACGTAGGCCAAAGAGCGGTGTTCTTTTTGGCGGTCAATTCGGCAATCTGTGCTTTCATTTCCTTGTGTTGCTCCATAAACCAAGCCAACTGGGGATCCAAAGGTGAAGCGGGAATTCCTGAGCCGATATTTGAGCTAGGAAAGAGGACTAGGCTGTTGGTGGTGCATTGGTGGAAGGAATACCATATCCGGAGCATAGGTGAAAACCTGCCCTTGGCCCAAATTACCACAGGGAGTGTGAGTAGGAGCCGGGGCAAAAGGATAGAACCCGGCGACTTGCTGTTGGCTTCCAATCGGCGAGAGAAGATGGAGGCGGATCTGAGGTAGCGAGATGGCTTGGATTTCCGGAGTGAGGCCCATAAGTAGGCTTAAGTGCGGGCTGCTTGTCCACTGGTTGTTGAATTGCATGGCTGGTTGTGCCAAGGATGCATAGCGAGAGGATACTGTGGTCTGGTGATTCTAATGGCTGGGATGGGGGCTTGGTAACCCATTGAACCCCGAGTGAGAAATGGGTTTGCGGAAGGCTGTGTGAGGAGCTTGGTGAGCTAGCATCATTACGAGGAGGGGCTCCTGTTGCCCCCGAGAACCGAGCGTGGCGGCATTCCAAAGCCGATTCTTTGCGAATGTCAGGATTGATTGGTCCCAAGGCGAGGCGGGATCCCAATTTGTTGTAGCATTCCGGTATCCCCAACCATGGGAAGGCGTGCGTGCGGACTTTGTCCCCACTGAGGCATTGCGAGCGGCTCGTCCGTCGAGCTGCACGGATCCGGTGGTGCGGTTGGGGAGCCGGGCGACCTAGAGATCGAGGAGCATGGGCTGCGGTGGTAGTACCGTGGGAGGCCGGTGGTGGCATCCACGGAGTAGTCGGGTTGACCAAGAGCGGGATTGAGGTCTTCCTCTTCTTCCACAGTGAAGGTGCCATGCAGGTTGAGACCGGCGTCCAATCCATGGCTTTTGATAGCCTCCATAAGGCCGTTCAACCGTGCTTCTGGCACACTCTAATCTGTTCGGCTAGCCGATTCCACTGTTGTTACATCCGAGGAGTCCCGGAGGCGGAGTGACGTTGTCCCCATCGTTACAGTGATGCGGACATTCTTAAATTCGGAGTCGGAACAGAGACGATGAAGGCGACGATGCGCTTGACTCTTCCCAACTGATTAAACGGTGACTGGTGCCGAAACCAACCTTTGTGAAGAGCTGCGGGGGAAAGACACGAGGGTTCAGGATGTATGGGAATTGAAGGAGGGCGAGTGTTTGGGCTTTGGGCTCATGCAACATGCGATTATTTGTTCACGTTTACTTAAAACATGTTTTATTAACCTAATCGGTTGGAAAAGATTTCTCTTCTTTTTCGCAAACTACTCTAGATCTGGATCGGTGGGCCCCGTCACTACGTCTATAAGCCCCTCGTATTCCACCCGTATTTCGACCTCCCGGGGTGGACGGCCGGGCGAGGGTCCTATAGGGCAAGCGGGTCCCACCGACCGAAAGAAAAACGATCCTAAAAGTACGGTGGGTAATCGAGTCTTAACAAGCATTCGATGTAAATTACGGACAAAGCCGACGTCGAAAGTCAAGATCATGTCCGAGGGCTCGACGAAAAGTCGGCATGATTTGGACTGATAAGCGTCCACAATTGATCTTGACTTGTCGTCGCTTAAGCCGTAATTGGGCATGGAATAATCATTAATCCTTGATGACTCGGTGTCAATGCTTTGGGAGTCGAGTGTATAATTTGTGCCGCCGAGCCGAAGTCAAGGCGCCGGTCAATATCTTGGTCAAAGTCTGCGGCGGAAAACCGGCGAACTTCGACCGATTAGGGTCCCCGAAAGATATTGAGTCGGTATGCCGACAAAGTCTTGAAAGGAAAGGTCTATACACGTACGGGGCATGACACAGACGGACTAAAAACCAACCGGGTCTCGGACAAAGTGTGTCACGGACAAGTGCATGGTCGACACGAGGCTCCATGGGATGTTTGGGTAGTCCTGTGCTCGTCCGAGAGGCGTAATAAGACCAAACGGACCGCGACAAGGATTTCCCCGGGTTAGGGACGTAGTGTGCAGTGTACGGTCACGTGCGCGTAGTGTGCAAGCAGTCTATCTTCTTTTTCTGAGTAAAATAGAGATTTTTTTATGTGTCTTAAAAGGCATGAAGCATGATTTTTTTTTTGAAAAATTTCTCTTCTTTTTTTTTTGAAATTTTTTTTTTGAAATTTTTTTTTTTTGAAATTTTTTTTTTTGAAAATTAATGAACACATAAGCACATAATCACAAAAATTCAAACAGTTAGGGACATGATTTCCGACAGTCAAAATTTTGACTTTTTCCGAGGCGGCCAAAACAAACACGAAAAATGTACAAAAATCAACACACACAAAACAAAGGATTTTCAAATGTCGGGACGGAAGCTTGACCCTCAAAAGTTTTTTCTTTTTTTTTTTGAAAAGATAAAACTTGATAAATCCCCAGCGGAGTCGCCACTGTGATGTACCCGATTTTTTTTGAAATCAAACGGAGTCGCCACGCCATTTTAATTTTGAGAGCCAAAACTTTGAAAAAACCCCGAGATCAGAAATTTAGGTTCGGAGGTCACGTTGCGCGTCGGGAAGGACGTTAGTGTGCACCCGGCGCGCCTCGCAAAACGAGTCTTCCAAACATTTGAAATCCTTTGTTGTGTGTGTGTGTGTGTGTGTGTGTTTTGACCAAAATGAGTTGAAAATGAGAAAAACAAAAATGGGGAACTCTTTATAAGACTTTGAACAATCCCCAAGATTTTTGGTATGATTTTTGGATTGAGTCTTGGCACTCAAAAGATTTTTGGATTTGAAAAGCAATTCTGCCAGAATGAAAGAAGGCAGTTGACCCTTGACTTTGAAATGGACTTAAAGGCTTCAAAACCTCAGAATATTGGGAAAGTCCGAGAATAAAAGTTGCTTAAAACACCCTAAATAGGGTTTCTGCAAAAGAAAATTTCCATTTTTGAAGTAATTTGAGGGGTCAAAACCTTCTGGAAATCTCAGATGTGAAATCTGGATTTCCAGAAGCTGATGAACTGGCCTCTAAAAGAAAAATTGAAAAAAGGATTTTTACTCACTCAAAAAATAAAATAAAAATATGTCTGGAAATCTAAGTATGTTGGCTACAAAAAGTATTTTGTAGTTAACACCCAATTCCAAGTTTTACTGGGTTCAAAAAATAGGAAAATGGACTGAGGTCTCAGAACAATGCTACTGGACAGCAAGATGTTCTTGAGGGAAAATGTGATTTTTGGGGGATTTGCATCTATGTTCACCCCATTTTCATCCCTAGACTTGATACCACTACTTTTTGTTAAGTGTTTATCATATTCAAGTCATCCTTGGGGAATTTATGGGGTTTAAACATGTCCTTTGCAAAGGGAAAGGGGATATTTTGTAAAGATGAATTTAAAGAGAAAAAACAACTAAAGATTTAAAATGTGGACCATTTGAGATGGTCATTCATGAAGATGAACTTCAAGATGACCATCTTGGGTCAAAACTTAAGTTAAACTAGACATCAAGTAGATCCAAGTAAGAAGAACAAGATGATCAAGAAGTTAAAAGAGGATTTTAGGGTTTTGAGAAGGAGGGCTTTACCAATGGTGACACCCTATCTTCCTAGGCTTGGAATTTGACTTGAGGAGTATCAAGATTTGGTGTTTGGCTTGAGGAGTATCAAGGTTTGGTGTTTGGATTTGTGTTTGGAGTGAGATTGGGAAATATTCAAGAGAAAATGGTGGCAATCTAGGGATTCCCACTGTTTTCTCTCTATATTTCGCCAGAGTTTCGTTGCTGTGATCCAATTGTCTTGTGTAGACTGAGAGAGGAGGGCTCAATTTATAGCCCTCTGGGAGAAGCAAAGAGATCCGCGCGGATGGGTTCGACGCGTGCACTGTTCATCTGCTACAGTGCTGGCTTTTGGACAGGAAGAATAATCTTTTTTTAAAATTCAAACTGAAGCTGTTTTTCAACTTACCAATTCGGGTTTTTTCCATTTCTTTTGCTTTTTAGGATTCCTTTCTTGGTTTAACTTTAAATGGCAATGCCCATTTTACCCTTGCTTTGTTAGAAAGGTTAGGGTTTGTTAGAAATGTTAGGATTGTTAGGAATTGTTAGAAATGTTATAACTTTCGTTAATTTTCTAACGAAAATTCTAACAAGCTCAAATTGGAGCACTTACATAACCAAGGGCGGCAACCACCACAAACACCCTCAACACAATCCCGAGGCTCCAGTAAAGGCTTTACCTCGCAAGAGGATGACAGGAAACAGATGGCTGGATGACTCTCCTTCTCCGGATAGAGATCAGATCTACGATTCCCGACTGTATGGCAGTATGATCACTTTCTGTGACGAAGACTTACCGAGAGATGCCTCGGGGCACAACGAATCTCTGTACATCACTCTCAAGCTCAACACCATAACACTCCCTAGAGTATTGGTAGACAACGGGTCAGCCGTTAATGTTCTCCCTCTCAGCATTATGCGAGCCCTCCGCATCAACGAAAGCCACCTGATTCCGTCAGCTCGGACTATCAAGGCCTACGACAGCACGTCTCGTCCCATCCTGGGGACGGTGACTCTGGAACTCTGGTTCGAAACCCAAATGGTGCCAAAGCAAAAATTCCACGTGATGGACATTCCATCCCGAATTCAACTTTGCTGTTAGGACGCCCTTGGCCGCATCACATGAAAGCCATAGCTTCCACTCTCCATCGGTGCGTTAAGTTCATTAACCGGCAGGAGATCTTGAAGTCATCCGAGGGGACGGTTTCCTCATAGGAAACGAAGCGAGACAATAGCCAAGCGTGCCCGCACCTGTGCACCGGGCTACCTCCTTCAAATCAACCAAGGGACTACCGGGCAAATCTCATCGTAATCCCTCGAGTCCGGAGATGCTAACTATGTAAACGTACTCGAGCAAATGCACTCGGCGGTCCGATACATCAAGTTCAACTGTCATTTCCAACATTTGGAGGCGCATTGGAAAGAAACACCGAGCATCGCCATGATGCGGGCACGCAAACCCCGCCTCCAATCGGAGATTCGTCGGCATTCTTCAAACCAACTCTCTGGCCCCGCCAGGCGAAGAGATCTTCGTGATAAAGGTCAACAAGCATCGTCATTCTCGGGATGAATGTATGGAATTCGTGTGGGATGTCCTCCACGAGGAACTACCCACTGCACCCCTCTTCTCCAATGAAGGGCATGATGTTTTCCTAGCAGCTCCAAAGAACGCACCAGCACGCAATACGTCCCTACGTTTGGGTTGAGCCGTCAGATGACGACGAATCAGAACTCTACGGAGTCGAGGATGCGGCACTCCGCGGCGGATCTGCATTCACATGCTCGGTTTCGAGGACGGCACCCGTTCGATCAGGTCACCTATGACCAAGGCTCCAATACCATGGAAATTGTCAAGCTCAACGTCCAAGACATGTGCGGCTATCCGACAATTGGAAGCAACTGGTTCACACGACAAAGAATCCCTCTGATCAAGTGGCCGACGATGACTTCGTCAACATCATCTATTCCAGGTATCCTGATGAGGCCAAGGATCCGGTCCTTATCGTCAGATTCTGAAATGCCAAAGTCACCCTCGACGACTGCCTGCTCATGGTAAACGAGGCCCTGGCCAAGCGAGCTCAGTGCTCATCATTACTTCCGAGTACCAGCCCCAGTGGCAACCGGCCCGTGCCGTCAGTCAAGCTTATACCCTCAAGCGCCACCAAGGCCAAGGGCAACAGCGAACGCTTCCGACAGCCACCCCAAAAACATCTGTGAAGGTTTTCCCCGCAAGGCAGAGTCGGCTTCCGACGTTGGAAACGACCACCTCGGCATCAACATGCTCCAGTTCGATTATGCTCCCAGTCGTCACGGCCCGGATTCGACATCCCGCGCAGATCGCTAGCTCTGATAGACTTGGCGATCGAGCGAGATCACGAGACCGTCAACATTGCGAGAATTCAACACCCCGTAAGTCAATCGCGATATGGGCAAATTTCTTGGTAATCGAGATCAAGGAAGGCCGCATGGAATGTCCCAGTCCGACTTCCTTCGTTAACGTAATCCAAGTGTTTCCGCCATTCGGCGATTTGAATGTGATCACGATTCTGGACACTAGTCAGACGGCGCTCACCTACGGAGACTGTTTAGCTCTCGCAAGGAAAGCCCTCATGGAACTAGCCGCTCAAGAAATCCGTCTCTGGGACGAAAACCAAGCTCAAAAGACCGCCAGGGACCGAGCCCTTAGAGTGTCACCTGGCGGCTTCTGCATGTAAAGCTAGAGGCCACTCTAGACCAGTTCGACCTCAGGGGTTTTGCTCACGGAAACTTCCTCGACTATCGCCTGTTCTCATCTAACCCCCTATGCCACACGAGGGTGGTCAACGGTCCCGATGACCTAGGAGATGGAACGACACAGCAGAACGAATCCCAGCGCTTACCTCCCCGAGGAAAGCAAGTTCTTTGTGAAAGCGACGACGAAGACGATGAAACCATTCTCTTCCAAGCCAGGCATGAAGTCAACAAAACCGGACTCCCAAGGGTCCTGGGAGGATGGGAACGGATCATTTCCGCACTCAAATTGAAAGGCCAACTTAGAGAGGAAGGTCTATTTAAAAACAAGAGGAATATGGAAATTCGTCTCGAGCAAATACTCAGGGAAATTCCACAGACCGCGGCATTCGTTTACAGAAATGATCAACTGGGACATCAACCAGTCACATGGGCAGATGTTCGGGAAGCCGTGTACTCACCTTCTAACATACCCGCCGCTCAGATAAAACAAAGGAGAAAACTCTCCCCGATGGAGGTTTATCTAGACTGCCGCACGCAATTCAAAGAAGCACTGCTATTCTCACGTGGGAAGAGACGCAGGCACTAACTCTCGACGCACGCTCAGCTGCAAGAAAGTTGATCTGGGTCAAGAGCGGAGGAAAACTGGAAAACCATGAGTATCGCCAGACCCAACTCCAGAATGCCTTGAGGATGCTCAGCAAGAAGGAAAGGAACGCGATATACCGTGAAGAGATCAAGGAGACCGTTCGCTTGAGCCGAGAACTCTCCAACCTCCCCCAGAGGTCAGGCAACGCACGGATTCGGTTCGAGCAACCCTGTTGTGCACCGACGTTCGAACAGTGCGGCAATCCGTAAACTACCTCCCCGCGGAGGTACCCAAGCAGTATCTGGGACGAGAATCCGTCAAGCCGCCGAAGCTCCCGGAATACATCTACGATCAATGAGTTGAGGGAAGACATATGGCCCTATGCTACGAGGAATCCTCCTCTAACTATGGCTCAACTCGAGCGGCCTGTTCGAAGGGACCAAACCCGATGTCGGCGTTCTAACCCGATCGGGTCAAATCCATGCATTACCACCTAAGGCCACTAAAAGCACTGCGGAGCCGTAACCGCAACCCGGCCGCCCGAAGACACAAGTTCCGTGAAAGAGGACCCGATCCTCACTCATCTCAAGCAGACCCAGGCGAACATTTCCCTTTGGTCTCTGCTCACCTCTTCATATCCTCACAAGCTCTAGCTAGAGGAAAGCCTGGCCCGTACCATGGTCCCCGTGGACGCAACCCCGCACGAAGTTATTCGGATGATCGACAACATCCACTATGGCAACATTATCACCTTCACGATTTGGACCTTCCAAAATTTGGGGCTGATCACAATGAGCCTCTCTACATCAAGGTCCAGCTGGACGAGCGTTGCCTTCCCCGTGTGTTGGTAGACGGAGGTTACGGAATGAATGTCTTGCCCGCCAAGATGATGGACCTGCTTGACATCAAGCCCACAGATCTGAAGCCTTCAGTCCACACTGTCAAGGCCTATGACTCTACTTCCCGTACTATTCTCGGGGTTGCTACTCTTAATATTTGGTTCGGCAAGCGGACGATTCCCACCGAATTTCAAGTGTTGGACATTCCGATCACTTTCACAGCCATCCTGGGACGTCCCTGGCTGCATCAAATCAATGGCGTGGCATCCACCCTTCATCAGTGCCTCAAGTTCATGCAAGGCAACGAGCTAACCACAGTCTACGGCGACAGCGTCACCACCGAGGGGACCAGCACCAACGATATTCCAGTATTAGAGATCAAGCATAATGACAACATGGCATTAACTGGATTCACTCAGGAGACCTCCAAGATCCAAATATGCAACGTGGACCTTCCACTGTCTCACGACAAGATTCCTCCTGCCATGAAGATGATGAAACTCATGAACTTCATCCCAGGACTGGGGCTCGGCAAAAGGTTACAAGGCCAACACCAAGTCAGTGAAGTCAAGGACCACACCACGGTCCAGGGGCTTGGCTACGTGCCAACACCGGCTGACATCAGAGAGAACAAAAGGCTCTCCCGCACCAAGGCATTAGCCCGTAAAAGGGGAACCTCCGACGGCACACCCAACCTCCGACCATACAGTTTCGACCTTGCTCATTACTTCACCAAGGGAATCGACAGCAGAACTGAGGGGACCGACAGTGGAACTGATGAAGATGAGAAAGAAGTAGGGATAGTCAGCACCGAGACTACAGAAAGAATGGAACAGCTAGCACGGGACCTCAAACGTTTCAGAAGACTTAAAGCTAATCCGATAAGGGGAGCATTCCTCGACATCACAAATTTCTACCTCGGACCAACCGCCACCACGGGCCCAAAGACGAGTGCACATTCAAGGGAATCCCAGATGCGGAAGAGCAACTCAAGGTACTCTCCACGGGAAACAGACTGTTCGGATCAACCGCCGAGGCCACATTCGAGACAGTAACTCTAAAGCAGAAGGAACCAGCATTCATAGAAGATGCTCTCACTGGACCAGCTCTACAGAGTCTTTTTGAAGAAGTCATGGAGGTGCCGAACCCGATTGACCTGGGCTCCGAAAACAAAGCATGATTGCCACGATTGGGACGGCGAAGCCAAGCCTCTCGATCCCCGAACCCTCATCAAGCATCCACCGAATGCCATCGAAGAATTGGGTAACCTTCACCGACCAAGGGCAAGCCAGTGCGTAACCGGAAGACAAGCCGGGCCCGCACCCACATCTCCCTAAACCCGGTCTCAAACCCTCCGAGTCGGGCCTCTTATCGTAGTCCGGCCCCTCTGAGTCATCCAATGGCCTTACGCCGGAGGACCATGATAATGTAGCCAACCATGTATTTCCGTTCTTGTTCAATGAAAAGTCTGACCTTTCGGAGTATCCCCTCATTGCCACTTTAACAACTGATAAGTTAACAAACAACTTAAAAGACGTTAATAATTCAATTGATAAAGAAGCAGACACATTAAATGAACAATACATTAGAGAAGTTCTCGAGCGTGTAGTTGACCAAGAGGACAACCGGGCCCAAGCTGCCGAAGAGGTTATGACCAAAGTGAACTCCGGGGTCGCCGCAAGAGCCTAAAGAGACACAAGTGGGCGCTTTCTTCGCCGATGCAGAAAAAGAAGCCCTGATAAGCCTCCTCCGAGAGTATGTTGACGTGTTCGCCTGGTCATACCAGGACATGCCAGGACTCGATCCCTCGATCGTAGAGCACAGAATTCCCCTGGATCCCGAATCCAAGCCTGTCAAACAAAAGCTGCGCAAGATCAAGCCAGAGTGGTCCTTGCAAGTTAAAGAAGAAATTGAGAAAATGCTCCGAGTCGGTTTCATCAGAGTGATTGAGTACCCGACTTGGCTCTCCAACATCGTGACGGTCACCAAGGCCGATGGAAAGGTCAGATGCTATGTGGATTTTTGGGATCTCAACAAGGCCAGCCCTAAAGATGATTTCCCACTGCCTAACATCGACATGCTGGTCGACACCACGTCAAATTTCAAAGTAAAGTCCTTCGTGGACGGGTTCGCTGGATACAACCAGATCAAGATGTCCGAGGAGGATCAACCCAAGACTGCCTTCACCACTCCGAAGAGGATCAACCCAAGACTGCCTTCACCACTCCATTAGGTTGAACCCTGCGAAGTGCACCTTCGACGTCAAGCGCGGCAAGGTACTGGGGTACATGGTTACAGAAAGGGGTATCGAAGCCGATCCCAAGAAAATCAAGGCCATCATCGACATGAAGCCACCTCACACTCCGACAGAAGTGAAGAGTTTCATGGGAAAACTTCAGTACATCAGTCGCTTCATCAACCAGTTGACATCTCTCTGCGAGCCAATGTTCAAACTGATGAAGAAGAATGCCGATATCAATTGGGACTCCGAGTGCCAGACAGCTTTCGAGAAAATCAAGACCTACTTGGTGAATCCCCCAATTCTGTGCCGGCCACATGAAGACAAGCCACTACTCCTGTATCTGACAGTAACAGACACGTCAATCGGAGCAATGCTGGCGCAAGAACAGAAAGATTCCAAGGTTGAGCATGCAATCTACTTCGTAAGCCGAAAGCTTCAAGGAAGTGAGCTCAGCTACTCAGCATCAGAGAAAACTTGTACAGCCTTGGTATGGGTAGTCGGGAAACTGAAACACTACATGCAATCACATTTAGTGCTCTTGGTCTCCAAAATGGACCCCGTCCGATATCTCTTTGACAAGCCATCCCTGTCAATGCAACTAGCCAAGTGGTCATTCTTCCTGGCTGAGTTCGACATCAAGTACATGGTCGAAAATCAACAAAGGGCGTAGTCATGGCAGATCACCGGCAGACTTCTCGAGCGTGAACCTAAGGGTCCCGATCCGCAATTTCCGGACGACGGAATCTTCTCACTCGACAAATAAGAAACCGCCGGCAACTCTTCTTCGATGGGGCAGCCAACAAGAAGAGGAATGGTATTGGAATGCTCCTTGTCGATCCCAAGGACGAGCACACTCCCATAGCCATCAAGTCCGAATTTTGAAATAACCAACAATGCAAAGAATACAAAAACTCGTGCAGCCGGTTCGGAAGCCGCCCTCGAGCGCAACATCTCGTAACCGGATGTATATGGAGACTCGGCATTGATCATCAATCAAGTGTCCAACAAGTGGAAGACGGTAGATTCTCGCCTTCGAAGTACCACGCGTACATGGAGGAGCTCATTGGTCGGTTCAAGGACATCTCTTTTCATTATTTGCCAAGAGACAGAACCGCTCGAAGATGCCCCGGCAACCCTCGCTTCTCTTGTCGAAATTCCCGATGGAAAAGCAAGAAAACCCTCGTAATAGGCCGACGGGAAACACCCGCCTATTACTGTGAGATCGAAATAAAAAAGGAAACGATCAATGAACCCTGGTACAAGCAAATTTACCAGTACCTCCAAAATGGAGAAGCTTCCTTCACAAATGAAGATGGAAAATACAAAGAAGGGATCAAAGCCAAAAACATGATGGCATTAAAACGCCTGGCATCCCATTTCGTCATTCTGGGGGGTATGTTGTACAAGAAGCGCCACCAAGGGCCACTCCTTCGGTGTGTAAACAAAGAAAAAGCCAGCGAGCTAATGAACGAAGTTCACAACGGAACCTGCCGTCTGCACATGAACGCCCGAGCATTGACACAGATCATCCTCCGTATGGGATACTACTGGATATCAATGGAAACAGACTACATCCAGTTCGTCCGAAGCTGCGACAAATGTCAACGGTTCTCCAACCTCAATCACATTCCTCCACATGAACTCTATTGCATGACTACGCCATGGCCTTTCGCCACATGGGAAATCGACGTCATCGGCAAGATCACTCCTCCAGGGAGCAATGGTCACGAGTTCATTTTAGTCGCAGTCGACTACTTCACCAAATGGGTAAAAGCCAGATCGTACAAGGTACTGAATTCTAAGAAGGTGGCCGAGTTCACCCAAGAGAACATCATGTGCCGATATGGAGTGCCCAACGAGATCATATTCGACAATGGGACCCACTTCGAAGGAGATTGTGACCAACTACAGACCGAATTCAGAGTCACACGTCACAAATCTTCTCCTTACAGACCACAAAACAATGGTGCAGTAGAGACAGCCAACAAGACTCTCTCCATGATAATCATAAAGATGACCACCAGAGGTCGGCACTGGCCCGAAAAGCTACATCTAGTCCTCTGGGGATACCGAACATCAGTCAGAACCGCCACAGGGGAGACTTCGTTCGCGCTTACCTACGGAATGGAAGCAATGTTGCCCGTGGAATTGGAAATTCCATCCCTCCGAGTCCTCTTGGAAAACGGGATCAATGAAGTCGAATGGCTACAGAGCCGTCACGACAAACTTGCTCTACTCGACGAGCGCAGATTGAAAGCCATGGAACACACTCGCGCCTACCAGAGCAGAATGGCACGAGCATTCGACAAGAAAGTCAAGATCCGAGACATCAGAGAAGGCGACTTGGTGCTAAAGGAAAATCCTCCTACGCAGACCAATCCCCTCGAAAAGTGGGAGCCTACCTGGATAGGACCGTTCGTGGTACAAAGAATCTTCTCCGGAGGAGCCATGAAGTTAGCAGACTTGGACGAAAACCCTTTCGTTAACCCCGTGAATGGAAGCAAGCTCCGCAGATACTTCGTTTGAGGAAGAGCACAAGTCAACTCTCCTTCCCCATACACCGTCCCTTCAGTAAAATTAAAAGTTATAAAAGAGTAATACCCAACTGGATACATTCCCGCTAATAATCCAGGTAAAAAACAGGGTCGCACTTCTTTTGTCTGTGCTTTTCTCAAATTCACCTAAAGTGTCGAACTACGGTGACCTGAGCCCCTTAGTCCAATTGTAAAAGGGGAACGTAGGCAGCCATCATTGGTTCGGTCTAAAAAAAAAATACAATAAGCATCAATTGCTTGTGTTTCAAAAAACTATTTTCATTTAACCTACAAATTCATTACGGTTAAAACAATCTTTGATGAGTTCAAGCACGGTCAACTCTTGACTCGCTACATGCTAGCAAAACTACAATAAAACATTAATCAATTAATGTGTCTGTAAATGACAATGGGTGGATACTCTGGACAGCAAGGTCAACCTAGTTTCCCGTACTTGGTCCTTCATCCTTCTTCCCCTTCCCCTTCCCACGACGAGTGTTCTTCACCTTCACAGGAAATATTCTCGTAGTCCTTCTACCTGGCTCAGGGACCCTTCCCGACGCCTCCGTTAAGCCTGTAGCTGTCAACGCAGCCCTTTCTCTAGCTCTATCTCGAGCTGCCTCGCTTCGAGCCATCATAACAGTGCTTTGATTGGCCTCCCGATCAGCATTAGCCTCATAGTCAGCCATGGCATTCCCAAGATTTATCCCCGTGATTAGCTCTCGCTTCAGTCCTCCTCAAAGTCGAGCTGTCAAGTTGGCCAGCACCCAACAGCTCTTCCCGTCTCCACAAGATAGCCATCTGTGTCTCCCCTATACACTCTTCGTACCAGTTCAGATACTGCGTCGACGAGACAGTGCCCCCTCTTCGGTGAAGGAGAACCCCGGCAGAAAGGACGTGTATTGCCACCACCGCGTGAGCAGCAATAGGGTCGAAGGATCTTCCATCGCCAGAGATCCCACCTCAAAGGTAGCAAAGATAACTCAAACCCGTCAATGGCACCGCTCCACTCGTGCGTCGTAGAACCAACGATGGAATATAGAAAGACGTGCGAGACGGCCTCGGCACTCGACAACCAAGTGACCTTCCCGAGTGGTCCGACAAGTCTCAGTAATCTCCAATGGGGAACCCACCATCGCAAGTGATGCGTGCGGAGTCCGGCCATCCAGAGCTCCGGCTCGGCTGATCGCCCTATCACCGGAGGACGTCGAGAGAAGGACCAAGCGTCACGGGACATTGGCACCTCGTGCATCATCTCGCAGCCTCTCTCCTCAACCACATGGTAAGCATAGCGGGACTCCCTCCCCACATGTATCGGCTACCGGTCGCCATCTGACCTATGCCCAGGAACGTCTCGCCCAAGACCAACGGCACGATGTCTCCCCCGCTCCGGCACTGCCTCACCAAGTCCATTACACTGTGATGGCACACACCCAGAGACGTGAACGTGAACAGAGTAGCGATCGCACATAGAGCAAGCGCGTCCCACGAAAAGATGCTCCCCTTAGCTCCGGCAAACCTTTCAGCGACCCCGAAATGTCAACATAATCGGTATCCAAGACGCATCCCGTATGCTTCTCCAGCCGAGATACCAAGCAAAGACACTAGCTTCTCAACAGTGGCCATGCCACCAGCATACGGAAGAACTAGCTGTTCCGTCTTAGGTCCTCCCAGAATGGCCCGGAAATCTTCGAACGTAGGAGTGACTTCGTTGTATGAAAAGCTGTACACATTCCTCCGTACGTCCCAGAAGCGAGACGTGGCTCTCAAAAGATCCCAATCTGGCATGAACTCCTTCAAATCCCAAACAGATTTAATCCCGTAACATCCTTCGAAAAACCCCTTATTCTGCCTCGTGTGGTTCCGCACCCACGACTGAAAATTGTTCAAGTATCGCTCTTGCATCCGAGACGATAGCTTGGGAAAGGGAGCCATGACAGAAAGTGAAGGAAGCCTAAGAAATTTGAGAGAATTCAGCTAAACTGATCAAAAGCAATGCGCAGTTTCTTACAAATTGCAAAGCTGAAACTGCAATTTAAAGAATCTGGAAATTCACTCCTAGTCCGGCCGGACTCCCTCTGCAGTTGACTTGGTCAACTCTGCAGCCAGCTGCTCCTGAATTGGAAACAATTCCAAACAACTCCCTGTTCATCCTTTATGAAACCTGCGTGCTTGCCCCTAGTTTCATTCAACCAATATCAATATCCCTTCCGCCCCGGGATCGTGCAACAATGCAAATAATTAATAATTAGTGCATGTAGGCTTAACTTTTGACCCGTTCAATCTTTAATGCATGTCTCATTTTATTTATTTTTTTGATTAACCTACTTCCTTATTTGCCAAAAATAACAGAAGGTGATCACAGAATAAATGCGCGAAGTACAGGTTCCGCCCCATGGGTGTCTTTTTTCGAATACAGTTCAAATCAAATCGTTCCAGATGATAAAAAAAAAGAGAAAGAAAGCAGTAAAAAAGGACTACTCCGAGTCCTGCTCGTCATCCAAGCACTCGACGCACTGCTCCGCTGCTGCCGGATCCGTCGCAAACAGGAATTCGCCAAATTCCTCCAGGCGGGAATATGCAAAAGGCCTCCTCGGCGTATGCGAACTCGAGGACTCTCCCCTCTCGCGCCCCGGGTGCGAAGAAGAATGAGCTCCAAATCCAGCCGTTCCACCCGCGAACTGGCCAAATCCCTGCACAAAGTCCTCCCCACCAGCCGTGGGAGCAGGCGAACCTCTCGACCTAGACGGCCTCGGCTCACGGACATCCACGCTCCTCCGGGAACTGCACCGCATGAATACCACGAGCCTCCTAGCGTAGGCGGACCACCCGTCCACCAGTCTCATAACGTCGTTGTACGTACGACCCGGACACTGCGAACCGGGGAAGGTCATCGGAAGACGAATGTAAAGTACAGATGCAACATTTGCAGAATACTACTATCAAATGCAGAAAATCAAAAAGTGCTCACCGAAGCATTGGGGTCAACCCTGTATCGTGGTCTCGGCTCATCCGGGAGTGGGATCACAAGTCGCCTGCGCGAACCGTCCAGCCCCTCGTACGCCAGCCTAGCGTGTGGGAGCGGGAGATCTTGGGGATATCCAAGGCCATCGCCCTCCCTATGCTGTACCTGTGGGCTCCTCAGCCTCATCCTCAAGAAAGTATCATAGGCGGCCCCCGCTATGAAATACTCGGTATAGAACGCGCCCTGTCTATACCTCTCCAACTCCTCCATCGGCATCTCCCGAGGATGCTGCATGTGCATAGGAGGATCCACCGGTACCAACGGAATGGACCCCGGGCCGTGCTGACGGGTCACCCGCTCCCCCAGATACATAGAGTCGCAATGAAGTCCCACCAGGAGCTTCCTCCGCCGCATCACCTCGCTAGCAACCTGAACCACGCCATAGTGGAACCGACTCCACCAGGTCAGCTGGATCCTCTCGAAGAACTCCCGGTTTAGTGCCAGAGATACCTCTTCGTATGACACTCGAGTGCCGACTCTCGACGAGACCGCCCTCTTCGCTTTCTTCTGCCGAACCAGCATGGCAGGGAACAGGGGTCGATACGCCTCCTTGATGTCCCAATCCTGCGGACTGAACACCTCATAGCACCAGACCAGTCAAGCAAATGGAAAGTTATGTCAGCTACAGAGCAGATACATACGATTACATAAAAGAGACAAGGAAGAGAAAAAGGACGTGAACTTACATCCAAGACGGGTGTGAAGCAGCTCAAGGAGTTCTCCTCTCCTCGCGAGAATCTGTCCAGGGAAAGATAGAGCTCGGACAGTCCAGCCTCCCCCCATGCGAACCCCCTCACGACATCCAGATCTGTCAGCGACCCGAGCAGAGGGAAGTGACAGGATGTATCAGAAGTCGGGAACAAAGTCGCTGACAACGCGAACCAAATGAACCCTCGAGCCAGGCGCTCCGCGGTCATCCTCAAAGACCCATCCAAATAATCGGTGATACCCACCTCCAGATGCCTCTCCATCGGCCTGTACCGAATGCCTAAGCCCCTGGCATCGGTAATGTCAAAACCCGAGCTCGGACATAACCGCTCCGGGGTGTAACCGTCAATCCACACCAGCGTGTTGCCATAGGTCGGCAACCCAGTGATAGCAGCAAAATCCGTGGGAGTCACCGTTGCCTCCCCCCATCTGAAATGGAAAGTGTGGGTCGTATCCCACCAATACTCGCTCAGAGCTACATACATGGACATCTGTGTCTCCCCCATACACTCTTCATACCAGTTCAGATACTGCGTTGACAGAACAGTGCCCCCTCTTCGGTAAAAGAGAACCCTGGCAGGAAAGGACGTATATTACCACCACCGTGCGAGCAGCAATAACGTCGAAGGATCTCCCATTAGCAGAGATCCCACCTCAAAGGTAGCAGCATAACTCAAATCCGTCAGTGGCACCTGCTCCACTGCATGCGTCGCAGTAACCAACAATGGAATATAGAAAGACGTGCGAGACGGCCCCGCACTCGACAACCAATAGACCCTCTGAGCGGTCCAACAAGTCTGTAACTTCCAATGGGAACCCACCATCGCAAGTGATGCGTGCGGAGTGCGGCCATCCGAGCTCCGGCTCACTGATCGCCCCCTATCACCAGAGGATGTCGAGAGAAAGACCAAGCATCACAAGACATTGGCACCTCAGGCATCATCTGCAGTCTCTCCCTTAACCACATGGTAAGCATAGCGGGACTCCCTCCCCACATGTATCAGCTACCGGTCTCCATCCGACCTATGCCTAGGAACGTCTCGCCCAAGACCAACAGCACGATGTCTCCCCCGCTCCGCATCGCCTCACTGGTCCAAGACGACCGTGATGTCACACACCCAGAGACGTGAATGTGATCAGGGTAGCAATCACGCACAGAGCAAACGCGTCCCACGCAAAGACGCTCCCCTCAGCTCCGGCAAATCTTTCGGGCAGTCCCGAAATGTCAACATAATCAGTATTCAGTATCAGCATCCCGTATGCTTCTCCAGCCGAGATACCAAGCAAAGACACTAGCTTCTCAATAGTGGCCATGCCACCAGCATACGGAAGAACTAGCTGTTCCGTCTCAGGTCCTCCCAGAATGGCCCGGAAATCTTCGAATGTAGGAGTGATTTCGTTGTACGAAAAGCTGTACACGTTCCTCCGTACATCCCAGAACCGAGACGCTGCTCTCAAAAGATCCCAATCTGGCATGAGCTCCTTCAAAGCCCAAACAGATTTCATCCCGTAACAGCCTTCAAAAAACCCTTTGTTCTGCCTCGTGTGGTTCCGCACCCACGACTGAAAACTGTCCAAGTATCGCTCTTGCATCCGAGACGACAACTTAGGAAAGGGAGCCATGACAGAAAGTGAAGGAAGCCTAAGAATTGGAAAGGAATTCAGCCAAATGATCGAAACAAAGGCGTAGTCTTTACAAATTGCAAAGCTGAAACTGCAATTTAAAGGAATCTGGAAATTCACTCCTAGTCCGGCCGGACTCTCCTTGCAGTTGACCCGGTCAACTCTGCTGACCCATTTGCTCCCAAATTGGAAGCAATTCCAAACAATCCCCTATTCACACCTTTATGAAACCAACGTGCTGCCCCTGGTTTCATTCAATCAATATCAATATCCCTTCCGCCCCGGGCTTGTGTAACAGTGCAATTATTTAAATATTAGTGCATATAGGCTTAAATTTTGACCCGTTCAATTTTTAATGCATGTTTCATTTTATATATTTTTTGATCAACCTACTTGCTTATTTGTCGAAAATAAAAGAAGGTAATCACTTAATGGAAGTGCGAAATACAGGTTCCGCCCCATGGGCGCCTTTTCAAATACAGTTCAGATCAAATCGTTCCAGACGATACATAAAAAAAAGAGAGAAAGAAAGCAGTAAAGGGAGGACTACTCCGAGTCCTGCTCGTCATCCGAGCACTCGACGCACTGCTCCGCCGCTGCTGGATCCGTCGCAAACAAGAAGTCGCCAAATTCCTCCAGGCGGGAATATGCAAAAGGCCTCCTCGGCGTATGCGAACTCGAGGACTCTCCCCTCTCGTGCCCCGAGTGCGAAGAAGAAGGAGCTCCAAACCCAGCCGTTCCGCCCGCGAACTGGCCAAATCCCTGTGCGAAATCCTCCCCACCAGCTGTGGGAGCAGGCGAACCTCTCGGCCTAGACGGCCTCGGCTCACGGACATCCACGCTCCTCTAGGAACTGCACCGCATGAACTCCACGAGCCTCCTAGCGTAGGCGGCCCACCCGTCCACCAGCCTCATAGCGTCGTTGTACGTGCGGCCAGACACCTGCGAACCAGGAAGGTCATCAGAAGACGAATGTAAAGTACGGATGCAACATTTGCGTAATACTACTATCAAAAGCGTAAAATCAAGAAAGTGCTCACCGAGGTGTTGGGATCCACCCTATACCGAGGTCTCGGCTCATCTGGAATCGGGATCACCAGTCGTCTGCGTGAGCCATCCAGCCCCTCGTACGCCAGCCTAGCGCGTGGGATCGGAAGATCTCGGGGACCTCCAGGGACCTCGCCCTCCCTATGCTGCACCTGCGGGCTCCTCAGCCTCATCCTTAAGAAAGTATCATAGTCGGCTCCCGCTATGACGTACTCGGTATAGTACACGCCCTATCTATACCCCTCCAGCTCCTCCATCGGCATCTCCCGAGGATGCTGCATGTGCATAGGAGGATCCACCGGCACCAATGGAAGGGACCCCGGCCTATGCTGACGAGTCACCCTCTCCCCCAGATACATAGCGTCGCAATGAAGTCCCACCAGGAGCTTCCGCCGCCGTGTAGTCTCGCTAGCAATCTGAACGGCGACAGCATCGAACCTACCCCACCAGTGTCAATCGGATCCTCTCGGAGAACTCTCGGCCAGTGGCTCGAGACACCTCCTCGTACGTCAGTCGCGTACCCACTCTCGACGAGACCGGCTTCTTCGCCTTCTTCAGCCAAACCAGCAGGGCGGGGTACAAGGGTCGATACGCATCCTTAATGTCCCACTCCTGCGGACTGAACACCTCGTAGCACCAGACCTGCCAAGCAAATGGAAAGTTATGTCAGCTACAAAGCAGATACATACGAGTACATAAAAGAGGCAAGGAAGAGAAAAAGACATGAACTTACATCCAAGACAGGTGTGAAGCAGCTCAAGGAACTCTCCTCTCCCCGCGAGAACCTGTCTAGGGAATGATAGAGCTCGACCAGTCCAGCCTCCCCCCATGCGAACCCCCTCACGGCATCCAGATCTGTCAGCGACCCGAGCAAAGGGAAATGACAGGATATGTCAGAAGTCGGGAACAAAGTCGCTAACAACGCAAACCAAATGAACCCTCGAGCCAGGCGCTCCGCGGTCATCCTCAAAGATCCAGCCAAAAAATCTGCAATACCCGTCCGCAGATGCCTCTCCATCGGCCTTTACCGAATGCCTAAGCCCCTGGCATCAGTGATATCAAAACCCAGCAGCTCATACGATTGCTCCGGGGTATAACCGTCAACCCACACCAGCGTGTTGCCATAGGTCGGCAACCCAGTGATAGCGGTAAAATCCGTGGGAGTCACCGTCACCTCCCCCCATCTGAAATGGAAAGTGTGGGTCGTTTCCCACCAGTACTCGCTCAGGGCAACATAGATGGACCTAGCCCTCGGCGTCGTAGCTATCGCAGCTACCGCACTGATGAACCCAGCCAATCCGAAGTCAACCACCAGCTGCCGTGGACTCCTCTCTCCCTCTCGAGCCACTTTCGGGAGAATCTCCCACAATGCTCTCACTGCCTCAAAGGCCCCCCGACTCTTCTGATTGTCGACGTCAACCTTCCCTTTCCCCTGCAGGTGAACAAGACAAGAGCAACATCAACAGAGTGCACGAACGCATGTCAAAATGATGCAAATGCAATGACAGTTCTCATTCATTTCTTACATATATTTCAAAACATTTCGAAAACTCTGTCGAATTCGGAACTTTCAAAACATTTCGAAAACTCCGTCGAATTCGGAACTTTCAGAACATTTCGAAAACTACGTCGAATCCGAAACTTTCAAAACATTTCGAAAACTCCGTCGAATCCGGAACTTTCAAAACAAACATTTCGAAAACTCCGTCGAATTCGGAACTTTCAAAACATTTCGAAATCTCCGTCGAATCCGGAACTTTCAAAACATTTCGAAAACTCCGTCGAAACCGGAACTTTCAAAACATTTCGAAAATTTTGAAAATTTACTCCGTCCCGAATTAAAGCTACTTTAATTTTGGGAAAATGCATCTAGACATGGAATTTTGCAACCAAAATTTTTATGTCATCCACCCATGGTGTCAATTGAACTACATCCTAGTCAATTTCGACAAAGGTTCATGGCAAAGTCAAAAGATCCAATTCAAGCACCAAAATCCCTAAGTTCATTCCTAATCAAACTTCTAACATTTAAAGAATGCACATTCTTAAAATTAATAGAATTTGTAGGAAGCTTACTTGTCTCTCGATCCCTCCTTTGGAGTTGTGTCTCTCCCTGGCCGGGTAGAACTCCATCGGATTCAATGGATGAATGATGGTTCGAATGGTCCGAACCAACCGCGTTCTTTCGTCATCGGTCATTCCATGACGAGCCATTGGTTCCCAATCACCTTCCATATCGATTTTCCTTCGCAAATCCGAGAAAATCTCACAATTTGGGGTGAATTTTCTCTCCTCCTCTCTCTCCCTCTCGTCGGAATTAATGGAGAAAAATGACTTCTCCTTCCTCGGCCTCGGCGCTGAAAAGGTCATTGCCAAATTCAGTCAAAGTCCGGTCGGACTCTTACTGCACCAGAAAATTTTTTTCCACTTTGGCCCCTCAGTTTTTCACAGTTTCAATTTTACCACTTTTGGCCCCGAAAAGTGTAAAATTTCCCTCAGTTAGATATTTCTAACACCCCATCCCCCGAGGATAAATTCCCAGTTAGTTTTCACTAACGCTCGTCTCCAGACGTTAAATTCCCAGTTAGTTTTCACTAACTCTCGTCTCCAGACGTTAAATTCAATCCCAGTTGACGTTTGACGTTCAAACGCTCAATCATGTCTCCGGACATTCCAGTTATGATTCCGTCTCCCGACGTTAAATTTTCTAATGGTTTTCACCATCATATAAACCCGGCAGCTGCAATAAGCCCGAACCCCAAGGCACGAACGCCTTGCAACAATCCCTCTTCGGCCGTCTTCGTAAGCCCGAATATCTTTTCACTTCAGCAAGTGAACATTCATCTCCCCGGCCGCCAGTCGTAAGCCCGATCGTTCCACCTCAGCGGCCATCAAGGTAAGCCCGCACAACAATCCCTCTTCGGCCATCAAGGTAAGCCCGAATGCTCATCTCGGCAGATTCTAAAGAAGAAACGTCGATCCTTCCGAGTTGTTAATAACGCCAGTTTAACACAACCGTTCTCATCATTGCCGTCCTATCCCCAGCAGGATAAAACTGGCAGCCGCAATAAGCCCAGTACTCAAGGCACGAACGCCTTCGTCCCAGGATAAGCGTACCCTCGCAACTCCGGTTTGAGGCGCCACACGCCCTCGTCAGCATCATCAACTCCGGTTTGAGGCGCCACACGCCCTCGTCAGCATCATCAACTCCGGTTTGAGGCGCCACACGCCCTCGTCAGTATCAGCAACTCCGGTTTGAGGCGCCACACGCCCTCGTATGATCCAGCAACTCCGGTTTGAGGCGCCACACGCCCTCGTCAGTATCAGCAACTCCGGTTTGAGGCGCCACACGCCCTCGAAGGTTACAGAAGTCCCAGGTTCAGATGCCTCCGAACAGTCTCGCTCAGGTCAAGGTCCCCACGCGCGGCCCTTGCACCTACGAACTACGATCGGCTTGATTCCCGCTCGGGATACGTAGGAATCCTTTCGCTAAGGGTCCAGCCAGCTGACCGCCCAGGTCTTTCAAAGTAAGGCATCCCGATTTGGATCCTCATCTTTTTTTCAACGACCCTACCTCCTTCGGAGGAGACGTCGCTGAGGGGCTAACTGTAAGTACCCAAATCCGGATCGTCAAAATCCGTAAGAAAGTTAACCGAAATCCGTTAACTGGCCCGCTCCAGGTTAACCGAAACTCGTTAAACTCCCCGTTGCCAAGCCAACGAGACGTCCCGGGACTGCCCCATGCATCCCGACATCGAAACGTACTTGACACGTGTCATCTCACGTAAAAGTATGGCTTTCCCTAAAAAATACACTTTCCGGGGGCATTTTGAACATTTTCCGGACTGTTATTTTAAAAAACGGACAAAACCCGGACCGGGGAACGAACTCCCACACATTTGGTGAGTCATGGGACACGTGGCAGCCATGCCACAGCCCACCCATCACCCTTCAATCAAAAATCAAAGGGAAAAGACTAAAATACCCCTGGTATACACTATAAGTCCGGCCGGACTCCCTGTGCACATTTTTCTGAAATTGCCAGCAAGCCCCTCAAAATTCCAAAATACCACAAAACCCTGAAAAACAGTCTAAGTCCGTCCGGACTCTTACTGCAATTTTCACCCTATAAATAGAAGTGGCTGTCAAAGCCAAAAGGAGGAAGAATTTTACCCAAAAATCACTCTACCTCACGGCCCATACTGATTTCACCCCTCCCGAGCTCCCGTTTTGCCTCGATTCGCGTGAAACTTCCATATTTCGATCAAATACGTCCCTCATCACTACAAAACACCGTTTCAAACCTCTTTTCGTGTCCCGTACACACCTTCCGAGCCAAAGGAGTCAACCCTAGCCATAGGTATAACTCCCTCTCTCTGATCTCTCGTTTCGTCTCGGTTTACGTGCCAGTCGCTATAACCGTTCCGAACACCATTACTGAAATGTAGACCCCTCCGTCTAACGGGGTCCGATACGTTTTAGCCCCTCGATCCTCTTCTCTTTCCGTAAGAGAAGTAATCACGGGTTAAAACGGCATTCCGATCCCGTTCCGTTTACTTTTTTTCTGTCATTTACCATTCCGGATCGATCGATCCGTTGATCGTCATTTACTTTCTGTCATTTACAATTCCGAGCCGTTTTGGCTCGTTGATCGTCATTTACTCTTCCGAGCCGTTTTGGTTCGTCGATCGTCATTTATGCTTCCGGATCGTTTGATTCTGTTGATACTGCTTTAAATACTGTCATTTACAAAGTCCGACCCGTTTGGATCGTGATAGTATTTATCTTTCAAAGTCCGAGTCGCAACCCGATTCGTTGATTGCATGTCATTTAATACGCATTTTTCCCGTAAAAATCGTTAACAATGTAATGCCCGGTTCAAAACCGGAGTTCGTCCTTCGAACCCTCTTTCAAAAACGCGCGAAATGACGTTTGGCATCCGAACTCATCTTTCAAACTAAAAGCCGCTATTTGACATTCAAAATCATTTAATACGTTTTTTCCCGTAAAAATCGTTAACAATGACTCGCCCGGTTCAAAACCAAAAATTCGTCATTCGAACTCCTTTTCTAACTCAAATCGACGTTTGCCACGCAAACGCTCATTTCCGTCTCAAAACCGACGTTTGTCATTCAAACGATCGCTTTTTCAAAAAGATCACCGAATCAACGTTTGACATTCAAACCAAGATTAAGCTTGTCATCCAAGCTCCCTTTTCAAAAAAAAAAAACACACACACACACACACGATTTCGAGAAAGGTAGAAAGACTCGTCATGCGAGGCGTTTCGGGTGATCTCGTAATACTCTTCCCGAAACATAACGTGACCTCCGAACCTAACAATCTCTGGTACTAAACAGCTTTTTACTCATTTTTGCTACTAATAAAAATGACCCCCGTTTTCAAAGCCTTTTCCTAAGTTTTTGCTACCAATAAAAACGACACCATTTTCACTAAAAGTCGTTTCTCAACGTTTTGGGCTCAAAATACAAAAACCGCGTGGCGACTCCTCATTTTTTCCTTCCCATGAAATTAGGTCTCAGACACCAACCCTCCGCAAAAGACAACCGCTTTCGCCGCGCGCGAAATCTGGGTAATTTCAATTTCATATCACTAGATTTAAACCATGTCCTCTACTCAATCTAGATCTAATAGTGAAGATTACTTGATCAAACAGCTAAGACTCAACAGCTGAGATTCATCATGCTGACAGCTAAGATCTTCAGTGCCAACAGCAATGTGATAATCCATTCATGACAAGGATGTGCTATATTTAAACCTCTCAACAACATTGCCATGTCATTCCTCCTTGAAGATCTTTTGAACTTGGGTTGCAAATTCCAGCCTGTATATATCCAGTCAATGATGCACTAAATATAAACACTATTCCAACCACACCATTTACTACCTTGTCTCCTCCAACGGCTCTTTCTCAGTCTATAAAAGGAAGACTCCCCGACTGGACTTCTTGCCCCTTTACACACAACCTTTTGCAACCTTTCTCAAATCCCTGCATACCTGCAAACCTGTGAAACAACACCAAACCTGTTAGTCAAAAACTGCAGACACTTGAGATCGTAATTCAAGTGTATAATTCAAAAGTTGTAAACACTTAAGACTGTACTTTAAGTGTATAATCTGTAATTTGCTTAGTAAGAAGCAAATCCCTAATTGACCGTACTAATTAGGAAGAGGAAGTTCAAGGAACTTGCCTTCTCAATTTTTGTAACTCTTAAAGCGACCTAGAGTATAGTTGATTGAGATCACTTGTCAAGATTGACAGTGGGGGTGGATGTAGGAGGAGTGAACTCTGAACCACCTTAAAATTCTTGTGTCTTCTGGTATTTATCACACACAAACACACACTCACTCACACACACTTACACTAATCACTTTGTCTTTACATTATTTCACTTTATTTATTCCGCTGCACATTATACTTTTGTTAGTTAATCAGTTAATATCTGACAGCTAAGATTCAACCTTAGCTACCAAAGCTTAACTGCCTAATCTTTTCTTAGTTGATCAAGTAAGCAGGGCCTTTCACTCTTTAAATTGCTTGTCTTAATTTTATCTAAACACATACTGAATGTGCGCTCGCCCGCGAAATTTTGGTTTTCGACGGTAAAAGAGTAAAAAGAGAGTCGCCACGCCATGCTTAAGAGGTGCACTTTGAAAAACCTATGAAAAGAGAATGGGTTCGGGGGTCAGGTTACGTGTTGGGAAGAACCGAGAGTTCACCCAACACGCCTCATCCGTAGACGAGTCTTTCAATTAAACATCCAAGCAAGTCCAAAAGTGTGTGCATATATTGATGACGAACAAGTGTGATAAACATGCCTTTTATTGATATGAATCGAGACTTACAACTTGTGAGCCAATTGTTTAGGGAGGCCACATCCCTACTACAACAATCTAGAACAGATTACAAGAGGAAAAGGTTTCTGCAAACAGGCACAATATGTCGCATGACACATGACATAGGTGACCAGATGTGTCGCGTGACACAGGATCACATATGCACAATGTGTCGCGTGACACATGGTGGCCATCTGCAGAAACTTACACAAATGAACACAAAATCAGCAACAACCAGCACATATCTAATTAATTGAACAAATTAGATATGAAATACAGAGATAACAAAACCGGAAGTGTGGATATGGGTAGATCCACACCCCCTTGGGGTTTAAACACCAAATTCAAACACGTATTCAACAATGAAAGCTCAATTATACAGATTAAACAATTTAAACAGAGAGATTGCGATTGGGATTCAGTAATCTAGACGGATTGAGTCTGATTACTGAATCCTAACAGAAGTAAACAATAGAATTATGAAGAATTGGGTGGAAGAGATAGAGAAGAGGGAGTTTGAGATTCGTTACCCTTGTTGTTTCCACGAATTCTGTATCAAGTTAGATACAGAATCCTTCAATTTGCTGCTTCTGGTCTTAGGAACTTGGGAGGATTGATGCAAAGGATCCAAGTGGTTTGGTTTAGGAAATGGGTTTGAATTGGAGGGAATTGGGGTAGATTGAGGGTAGGAGAGAGAGAGGATTGTGTTTGGGGTGCAATGTTACGTCGCAATTTCTGCAGAGTAACAGTAGGTGAAAATTGGGATCAATTTCTGAGAGGGGGAGGGTCTTATTTATAGGCGGCAGTTAGTGGCCTCAAGGTGTCGCACGACCTCACGTAGCCACTTTCTAGGCCTCGAGTTGTCGCGTGACACAAGGTGGCTCAACTGCTTTTGGCGCCAAAACCAGATTCTGGAACCTTCAGGGAAAATACCCAAAAAGTCCAAAAGGTTTTATTCCCAAGAGGTCCTTTGGCATGAGTAAGGTACCAAAAGGTACTTCCTTCGCGGGAAACTTATGAAATATTTCCGAAAGTCTCGGGATAGGCTGGGAATTTACCAAAACGCCCCTTAATGAAATTTTATTATATTAAAATGCATCTAAAAGGGTTGCGAATTGGATTGGCGTACTTTTAGAGCCCCTTGGCAATGTCACTTTTGGAAAAAGTGGGGTTGTCGATAAAATAAGACCCAATCCCAATGAGCATCAGGGGATAAGGCAACGGGCTTGAAGGTGAATCTGGGGAATCGGATGGCTGGACCTTTCTGAGAAAGGATTTCTACGTATCCCTTAAAGAAGGGAATCAAGCCAAATCGTAGTTTGGAATTACCAACACTGACTACAAGCAAGAAAGGGGTAGAGATAAGTCTTCATACCTTTGCTGTGCTTACCTGTGACTTCTTGAGGGGTCGGTACTACTGCGATTGGCTAGTAGCTGCCTTTGGTGCCAGGTTGTAGCTGCCGGAGGGTCCTATGTTGCAACTAGTTTTTTGGCGAATAGCTGCCGGCGGGTCTCATGCTATCGCTGTTTGACGGGTTGTAGCTGCCGGCGGGTCTCACACTACAACTGGTCTTCGTGGATGCCGGCGGGACTCATACCACTTTATTGGGGATAAGTATAGCTGCCAGGGGGCTCACGCTACCGCTTTCCTGCTCTTTGGGGATAAGTATAGCTGCCAGGGGACTCACGCTACTGCTTTCCTACTCTTTGTATTCTATCAGTTTTGTCAAATGATGGACGGTCTTTGTTGATTTTTAATTTTTGTGTCCTGAACTTCGCTTAGTAAGCCGGGGACTCTGCTTTTGTCTTGTTCTTCGAGGCTACTGATCTTTGGGAACTTTTGCTTGGTAATCCGAGGACTCTGCTTTCTGGGGAGTTGGCTTTTTTGGTGCTTTGGGGCCGTTGATCTTTGGAACTTTTGCTTGGTAAGCCGGGGACTCTGCTTTCTGGGGAGTTGGCTTTTTTGGTGCTTTGGGGCCATTGATCATTGGAACTTTTGCTTGGTAAGCCGAGGACTCTGATTTCTGGGGATTTGGCTTTTTTGGTGCTTTGGGGCCGTTGATCTTGCTGTGTTCTACCTGGGAGACTATCATAGATACGGACTTTTTGTTCTTTTTTTTTCTTCGGTTTTGCCTGAGGGCCAGTCTACGAGGTTTTGTGAGCTCAGTTGATCATTGTACCTGCAAGGGAGTCTACAGCACTCCAAGCGCTGCATCTAACTAAGCTATCTTGTTAGCAAAGATTAACCTATGTTAGCTTGTTTGCACGAGTCTGTCTGTTCTGGGAAGGAAATGCGATCATTGTATTAAAAGGTCGGCTTTGTCGGGTTTGTTCATGAGATTTTGGAACAGTCTCGGATAGGTGTGTATAGTAGGGGGTCCTCTCCCGTGCATTTTCATGGGCATGTATATGAGGGTAGGAGGTGTATTATAGCAATGGGGAGTCGGAAAGTGCTCTGGGGTAACCACAGCAGGCTTTTCTACACTGTCTGCTATCAACCAAGATGTGTCGCCCGATATGCTATGTCTGCTTGGCCTATTGTGTCGCACGACTGAGCGAAGTTCGTAATAGGTCCTTTTTAAAGTCGGTTCAGGCTTCATTTACAAACACTGTCTTCTTAGTAGAGGAAACCAGCAGCCCCTACTTGGCAGATAAGCGAATTCTTTGGTCAAGACTGATACTTTCTGCTGCAATGGAGCATTATAACAAAGAGGTTGCTTCCCGGGAATGTCAATTTCATCAGGATTTTGTCGAAATTTGGGGATTTCATCTGAGGCAACATAGGAGGGTTATTGACAAGCGGTACAATATGCCGTGCATTTGGTCCTTGAAAGACTGGGGGGTCGAATGGGATTTGCTTCGGGCTGCATCCTGCTTCTGGGACTCAGAGCGGCACGTCTTTTCTTTGTCATACAATGACTTGACCCCAACCATGGAAGACTTTAGGGCATTGATAGGCTTGGGCGAGGCGGCAACTATAGCATTCCCACGGGACTGTCGGTCGGTTGTAGAGCAGTTATCGGACTTCTTGTGTCTGCCAGCGGAACGGGTGTTATTTATGATTCTGGGTGATGGGTCCGTAGACTTGACTCGGATGGCTAGGTTATGCCTGTCCCGTCCTGAGCTGTTTGACCTTTCTACCTCTTTGGATATATTCATGCTGTTCACCCTGTCGGGTTACTATTTCTGCGGATATGCCAGAGTCTGCTTAAGTGCGTTGCTGGAGACTGTCAGGCAACTGAGGGGTGACCGGGGTGTAGATCTTCGTCAAATTCAATCAGGCCAAGGGGAGATGGACATTGTACCACTGTTGCCGGGCCGAGACACCAAGGCATCGATGTGCTAGCGGGGGATCAGACTTCATGGGAGCAGGCAGCCTCGGTTTGTTATCTCTGTGGTTCTCTGAGAGGTTGCGCTTGATTGGGCCATTACCAGAGGGTAGGATGGCAATGCCTTGGGTGACCTGGCCACGCAGGCTATTGAGGGATATGGCCGTTGACAGTTGGCAGATGAGATTGTCGCGGTACGGGACTACTGATATGAGCTTTTGGATTCCTACCTGGAACTTACAGACCATGAGAGACATTCAGGATGGATCAGTAGTAGTCAGGCTGCCAGGCTTGCATGTATCTTCTTTCTGTATCCCATCATTGGTGAGCAGATATTATCGATACCCTCAGCAGATTGTCCGAGCTTTGAGGGAGAGGCTGATGACCGATGCTGTTCCGATGTCTATGACCGAGCCCCAAGCTATACAGTTTTTCAGCAGATCCTTTCTGGAGGGTTTTCTTCCTACTCGTGTACTTCTTCAGCAGTCCAGAGGGTTTACATTTCTGACCACAGAGTATCTGATTTGGTATGAGGAGCATCAGGGTCTTGCACAGTTGGCTATAGAGGCTCGCCGCCGGGAATACTTGGGAGCAGATTATTCGTCCAGTCGGTCTTTTAGGGATAGAGAGGCACGGGGAAACCCAGGCGATGTTACCGGTGATGTTGCTGAGGACTATCGGAAACAAGAGTTCCAGAGAGCTGCTTTGAGGGATGATCCAGAGGTGATGGCTCGCAGAGAGGCCTTGAGACAAGAGAGGGTTGCCAGGGCCGCTTTAAGGGAGACTGGTCTGATTGAACCGCCGGGGCGTGTTATCCCGTAACTGGGACGGGCTCAAACCGATTTATTCGACATTCCCAGGCCAAAGACTTCCCGAGGACCGAGGAAGAGGAAGGACAGAGGAGCGAGTTCGGGAGCGGGGACGAGTTTCTAGACACTTTTCTGAGATATAGGAGACTCTTTTGCTTTGTGTTTTGAGAGTTTGAATTATTGTATGGAACATGAGTATCCTTCGATTACTTAATGCAGACGAAATAGATGTTGAAAATTTATTCCTTTTATTCGTTGCAAGTTATTTGAATCAAAAGTAGGTCGTGCTTGAACTCATCAAAAAGAATATTAACTCAAAATGAACCTTTGAAAAGCTTTGGAACTGTAATCAAAACACATTTTGGCAAGACGAGAGATTTTTGCAGCAATTTTAGACCGAACCACAAGTGGTTGCCTACGTTCCCCTTTTGTAAAGAGAACTAAGGGGCTCAGGTCTCCGTAGTTCGACTCAATCAACTTTTGTGTTTAAGAAAGGGAAGATAGAAGGGGGACATGGTGCAACCCTGTTTTTCACCTAGACCACCCTTTTTAGGGTTTTCGGTCTAGCTGGGTATATTCTTTTAGCACCGGGCGCGTCCCTTGTTTCTGCATGGACTGTCTTTTGAGAGGTTTTCAGTCTCATCTAGAACAATTTTGTTGCGCCTTTATTTTTTTTCTCTTCTTTTTTTTATTTACTTTTTTTATTTATATTATTTTTTTTACAGAGGGGGAAAAGACTCGATCACACATAATACCTCCGCAACTTGTCGCCGTTGACGGGATGCAGAAATGGGTTGCCGTCCAAATCTGTCAGCTGCATAGCTCCTCCGGAGAATATTTTCTTCACTAGAAATGGTCCGACCCAAATAGGTGCCCATTTGCCCAATGCACTACTTTGATTTGAGGGCTTCATCTTAAGGACCAGATCACCAACCTTGATGTCCCTGGGTTTCACTTTTTTGTCAAAAGCACGGGCCATTCTTTTCTGATATGCCCGATTGTGCTCCATGGCTTTTAATCTGCATTCGTCTAACAGTGCCAACTCGTTGTATCGACTTTGGAGCCACTCAATCTCGTTCACCTCATTCTCGAGCAAAACCCTGAGGGATGGAATTTCTAGCTCGATGGGCATGACAACTTCCATTCCGTAGGTCAGAGCGTATGGAGTTGCGCCGGTGGCAGTTCGAATTGAAGTGCGGTAGCCCCACAATGCTAAATGCAGCTTCTCCGGCCAATCTCGTCCTCGTTCGGCCATCTTCTTTATGATTCTCTCCAAGTTCTTATTGGCAGCCTCAACAGCACCGTTCGTCTGCGGTCTGTATGGTGAAGACTTATGGCACTTGACCTTGTATTCAGTGAGTAACCGATCATTTTCTCCTTCGAAATGGGTTCCATTGTCAGAAATGACCTCATTCGGGACTCCGTAGCGGCAGAAGATCTGTTCCTTTATGAAGCGAGCAACTTTCTTAGCTGTGAGCACTTTGTAAGATGCAGCTTTTAACCACTTTGTGAAGTAATCTACCGCAACCAATACAAACGAGTGTCCATTGCTCCCGGGTGGAGTTATTTTCCCAATGACATCAATCCCCCATGTTGCGAAGGGCCACGGAGTTGTCATACAGTATAGGTCATGAGGAGGGATGTGGTTCAGGTTGGAGAATCACTGGCATTTATCACAAGTCCGCACAAACTGGATGCAATCAGTCTCCATAGTGATCCAGAAGTAACCCAGTCTAATAATGCTATGCATAAGGGATCGAGCGTTCATATGGGGTCCGCAGGCACCGTTGTGAACATCTTCCATTACTCTTTGGGCCTTTTCTTTGCTGATACAGAGCAGGAGTGGGCAACCTTCCCTTTTCTTCCACAACTCATTGCCAAGTATGACGTACTGGGCTGATAGTCTCTTTAGAGCTTGCAAACTTTTGGCATGAACACCTTTCGAGTCTCCTTCTTTATCAACAGGGAAGGAAGCTTCACCATGCTTGAGATATTGAAAGATCTGGTTGTACCACGGCTCATTGACGGCTTCGATCTCAATTTCACAACAATATGCAGGACTTTCTCGCCTACCGACCCTGAACGATTTGATTGACTTTCCTTCTGGTATTTCCACCAACGAGGCCAGAGTAGCTAGGGCATCGGCAAATCTGTTCTTATCTCGCGGCAGGAACTGGAATGACACTTCCTTGAACTGGCCGACGAGCTCTGCAATGTAAGCATGATATCTTTGGAGACACAGATCTGAAGTTCTCCATCTGTTGGCAGCCTGATTTATTATCAATTGGGAATCACCAAACACTTCCAACTCATCCACATGTCGTTCAAGGGCAGCCTCTATCCCAGCTATGTAAGCTTCGTACTCGACAGCATTGTTGGTAACTGAGAAGTTCAGCTTGATAGCTATGGGGGTATGCATGTCGTTCGGGTCTACTAGTACCATCCCGATACCATTACCTCTTTTGTTTGCTGCTCCGTCAAAGAATAACTGCCACCGGTTGCCATTTTCTATAACAAGAATACCCTCATCTGGAAACTGGAGATCTGGTCCTCGGGCTTCTATACTGGGAGAGTCAGCCAACTGATCTGCCAAAGCCTGTCCTTTGATTGATTTCCGGATCACATATTTGATGTCAAACTCTGCTAGGAAGAAGGTCCATTTCGCCAATCTGGTAGAGATAGTGCCTCTGTCACCCTGAAACAGATATCTGATCGGGTCCATTTTGGAGACCAAGTGTACGGTGTGGGATAGCATGTAGTGCTTTAGCTTTCCGACCACCCAAACCAGAGCTGCGCACGTCTTCTCCAGGGCAGAGTAGTTCAACTCGCTACCTTGAAATTTGCGACTAGCAAAGTATATGGCATTCTCAATCTTTGAATCCTTCTTCTCTTGTGCTAGCATAGCCCCATTGGCTGTGTCTGTGACCGTCAAGTATAGAAGTAGAGGCTTGCTCCCGTGAGGCAGACAAAGAATGGGAGGATTGATGAGGTAAGCTTTGATTCTCTCGAAAGCTAGTTGGCATTCCTCGTTCCAGACCACTTCCTGATTCTTCTTCAGTAGTTTAAAGATTGGCTCACACATGGAGGTCAGTTGGTTGACAAATCTGCTGATGTACTGTAGTCAACCCATAAAGCCCTTTACCTCGGAGACAGTTCTGGGTGGCTTCATCTCAACAATCGCCTTGACTTTTCTGGGATCTACCTTGATGCCTCGCTCTGTGACCATGTATCCCAGGACTTTGCCGCGAATAATCCCAAAGGTGCACTTGGCTGGATTTAACCTCATGGAATGTTCCTGAAGTCTATTGAAGAACTTCCTCAAATCAATGAAATGCTGTCCATCTGACCCTTTTGAGTGAATAATCATATCATCTACATACACTTCAATCTCCTTGTGGATCATGTCGTGAAACAGTGTAGTGACGGCCCTCTGATAGGTAGCCCCAGCATTCTTCAGCCCAAATGGCATTACTGTGTAACAATAAGTACCCCACGGAGTTATGAACGCTATCTTGTTCTGATCTTCCTCAGCCATTTTAATCTGATTGTAGCCTGCAAATCCATCAACAAAGGACTTGACCTCGAAGTTCGCAGTTGCATCCACTAGCATATCAATATTGGGCAAGGGGAAGTCATCCTTGGGACTGGCCTTGTTGAGATCCCGGAAGTCTACACAAACCCGTACTTTCCCATTTGCTTTTGTGATCGTGACTATATTTGCCAGCCAAGTTGGGTATTCGATCACCTTGATAAAACCCACCCGTAGGAGTTTCTCAATCTCTTCCTTCACCTGTAGGGACCACTCGGGCTTGATCCGCCTCAGTTTCTGCTTGATCGGCTTAATCTCTGGATCTAGGGGTATCCGGTGCTCTACGATAGATGTATCCAGCCCAGGCATGTCTTTGTAGGACCAAGCAAAGACGTCTATAAACTCTTTAAGCAACTCGATCAAGTCAACCTGTTCATCTCCGGAGAAGAAGCTACCAATCTGCATTTCTTTGGGTTCTTCGGCTGTTCCCAGGTTCACTGTTGTCAATACCTTATCGGCAGCTTGGGCCCGACTTTCCTTTTGCTCGCAAACCTGCTTTGAATCATTTTCTAAAATTTGCTCATCTATTAAGTCTGCATTATCTTCAATTGAATTAGGCTTAATTATTTTTAAATCTTGATGATTATTTTTTGTTAAGCGTTCAATTGTTAGATTTGCAATCACGGGATACTCAGAAAGGTCGACCATTTTATTCAAAGCAAAGGGAAAAACATTGTTTACAACTCGAAGACGGTCTTCCGTCGTGAGGACATCAGACCGATCGGAGGACTCAAATTCAATCACAAGGGACTCAGGAGAACGACTCAAGACACGAGGGACAATTGTAGACGCGGAAGGACTGGGACGAGGCTTGAGCCCAAGCTTTCTAATCATAGTATCCCTGTCGGTGACCGGTCCTCGGAATGAAGTCCAATTCTGCAATGGCCTCTCTGCTATGGTCTCCAAACTGTTTAGCTTCACAACTAGCTCTTTCTCGAATTCTAGCATAGCCACCACCTCGCTATCGGAGGAAAAGTCAATCAAATCACTCAGCTCCTTAGCAACAACCATCCCTTCTGTAGGTACTTCTGTCAAATGCATATCATCCTCAGGCTCTGACAGCCCCTGCTCTTTAAACAAATCTGCCAAATCACCGTCAATGTCCACAGGGTCAGCACCGCGGATCTTTCATATTGTGGGTTCGTCCAGAGCAAGCTTTTCGAACTGGTTCACATAATCAGGCCCCCAAAAATGGTAGTTGTTCTCGTAAGTGGCAGTGACACCTGGCCTTTTGGGCAAGCTATCAAACATTTCTTTCACCGGGTTTTGGCTGTTGGCAAACCTCCGGATTGTTCTCATTCTTTCTTCCATTTGGCTCAACCTCGGTTCTGGACAAACGAACATATCTCCATCCTCTTTGACAAAGTGCTTGTTCAAAGACCAACTGTACGGGCGCATCTCAGGCCTCTTATACCTCTTACCAGCAGCTGAGGTCATCCTTTCTTTGAAAGCTTTGGTCTTATCGTACGCTTTATCTTCTCTAGTCACGGCATATCCCAGGCCCTGTTTGTTTCTCTTGGCTTCTGGTAACACAAGCCTACACGGTCCTTGTTGACGTTTTCCCAGCCCCAGGCCAGGGATATAGCTCATACCTCTCATCATTTTCAACATAGGGGGAATATTATCTGAAGATGTCGTCAAATCTATGGTGCAGACCTGCCCTTTAGGTTTCTCAATCGTGAATCCACTGAGCATCGGATTCTCTTGGTCGAGCTTGATTTCCATCACTGGTAAGGTATTGGTGCTGGTTTCCCCGATCGTGACACTATCACCGTAAATGGTTGTCAACACTCCCTCTTGCACAAACTTTAAACAGTGGTGGAGAGTGGAGGCTACCGCTCCAATTTCATGAATCCACAGTCTGCCCAATAATGCTGAGAATGTGACCGGAATGTCGATAACTTGGAATTCTACCATCATCTCCTTGCCCCCAAACATCAAATTCAGAGAGACTATCCCCAACACCACCCTAGATGTCGAATCGTAGGCCTTTATGGTTTGGTTGGATGGTTTAAGGTTCTGCGCATTAATGTCTAACATACTCATCATTTTGGCAGGGAGTACATTCATAGCTGACCCATTGTCTACCAACACATGGGGAATCCGCCGTCCTTCCAGGGGCACTATGATGTGCAGGGACTCATTATGTTTCGCACCGTAAGCAGGTAGGTCAAGATCCATAAAAGTAATAATATTTCCGTACTGCGCAGTTCCAATCAGCTGACAGGCCTCGTCTGGAGTGGCATTGACAGACACTTTCGTTTTGGACAAGGCCTCTTCCAACTTTAGTTTGTGAGGGTAGGAGGATGTGAGCAGAGACCATAAGGAGATATCGGCTTGTGTTCTCTTTAACTGCGTCAAGATCGGGTCTTCCCGGACTTCTTCATCTCCTGCCGATCAGTAGGGATTCTGAGAGGACTGGGGATTCACGACCGCAACTGCTTTACCTTTCCCTGATGGATCTGCATTATTCATTCCCAACATTCTCCCTGATCGAGTCAACAAATTAACTTCTTGATGATCATCAACCACAAAATCCTTGCTGGCCTCCTTGAGCTCTGCTAGTGTAAGTGGTACAGGGCGAGTGCTGTACGGCCATGCCGCCTGTCTTATCTCATTTATGGACAAAGGTGCTCCCCAGTTAGCTGCCATCCTGAGCTCCTCCAAAGAGATTGGGGATTCTCTAGGAGTCATGGAGGATATAGTGTTAACAATCAAGCACTCTTCATAATCATCAAACTCAACAGCATCATTCAAATCATGTAAGTCATCAAGATACAAAACATAGCAGAAGTTATCTTTCATTTCATTAGAACGAGGGATTACATCAGTCACAACCTTATTACAATCATTGCTATCATTTCCGTCTACGGATTCCCCAAACACTATTACATTAACAAAATAATCTTGCCCAAAGTCGATGAGATTCACGTTGTTACTTGGCAGAGGGTTGCTGACAACATTTGGGCGAGGAGATTTCTCGATCTTCTTGTCATCTACGAGCCCTTGAATAATCTTTTTAAGAGTCACGCAAGAATTTGTGGTGTGTCCCGGGAACTGGTGAAATCGACAGTACTTACTGGCATCAAGATTAGGGTTAGGACGAATAGGGCTGTAATTCTCTAGTGGCTTGATCATACCGGTCCGAAGCAGGCCGTTGAAAACTTCCTCTGTAGACATGCCCAAATCATCAAACCTTGGCTGCGGCTTAGGCTGAAATCTCACTTCATTCTGCACATTACCACCTCCTCTTTGTAGATTGTTGATACTATTATCTTTGACCACTTCTCTTACCCTTGGTGTTATTGCTGAAACAGGGTTGGGTGCTCGGTATCGATATCCTCCACTACCGTTGCTACCACCGGCATTTGTATTCGGGGTGAGATTAAACAATCTGTTCTCACTTCTAGCTCCCATTCCGACCATCTCTCGCAGATCTGGATACCAACCTTTTTCGATGTCTTCCCTGAGTACTGGCTTTACACACGACAAGAAGATGTCTTTTTGGTCCTGGAGGGGTATTGGCTCTGATAGCTCATTAAGCTTGGCATTCCATCGTTTATAGAATTCTGTAATTGATTCATCAGTCTTCTGGATGGTCCCCACTAAATCATCCCGGGTGGTACGCCACTCCAAATTGCCTTTGTACTTCTCCAAAAAGGTCTTCGTGATCTGGCTCCAGGTGGAGCAGCATTCTTGTTTCAGGGCGAAAAACCATGTGAGCGCTGATCCTTTCAAAGTCAGATGGAAGTGGGATGCCATAAACTCGGGCGTGCAGCCCATCGCTCCCATTGTCATAACATAAGTATCTACATGAGTTTTCGGGCAAGCAGTGCCGTCGAAGTCCATCTTGGGCATTTTGAACTTGTGAGGCAAAGGCGTTACCTGAGCTGGGTCCACAACCTTGAGGCAACTAGAACCCACAGTCAATTTATCGATCAGCTGTTGCATCTGCTTCAATAAGGCTGTTACTTCTGGCGCCAATCCCGAAATCTGAGGGATAGCGGGAGACACTGTTGATGAAGGCACGGGGAACTCCGAACTGGATCTAATAGGCAAAGCTGCTGATGGGAGACCAAAGGTACTGGGTATACTGATGTTGCTATCCAATAAACTAACAGAGCTGGGAATCCTGTTCCCGTACATATCATAGCCATTAAACTGCACACTGGGGTTCTGGGGACTGAACTGCGCTGACTGACTTCCGAACTGACCAAGAGTAGAAAATCCTGTACTGATGCAAGGAGCCGAATATGGGGTAGGACCATACAAATGCTAGGTAAGGGGGAACACATTGCGGGCTGAGAAAAACTGCCTTGGGTCTGGGACTGATGATACCTTGGAATATTGTCTTGACAAATCTGATTCCCTGAAAGACGGTATTGACCATTCTGCTGCACAATAGACTGACCACCCTGAAAACTGTCGGGGCACACTCTGAACTGGGGTTGGGGATAACCTTCTTGAAACTGAGATCCATACTGAAACTGCGACGCTGGGATGTTGGGAGCTGGAGAGGAAGTGAGATCGAGGAAGTTTGATGGTTGGCCTCCATTCTTGCCAATACCTTGCTGAGCAACCTGGTTATACACTTGAGAGGATGGGGGAGGAGACTTTCCTTGGGCATTCATAAACATTCCTGGAGATGGCATTTGATCAGGGCGCGGAGCATAGCTTACTAGAGGAGGCATCGCATTATGCTATAGGCTGAGTAGGCTGGGCAGGTGAAACGGATCCAATCTCATTGTGGCCATCTTCTGTGATCTCTTCATCAGAACCGTCCTCACGATGAAGCACTGCAATCCCTTTGGCTCTCATGGCCTCAACAAAGTGGTTATGTGCTTCTTCCTCTCGGGCCTTAGCATTCTGAGCTACTAAGAGGGCCTCACGCTCCCTGGCTAGAGCAGCTTCCAACATTACCCTCAATTCTTCTGTGGTCATATCATTCAAACTTGGCTGACCCATTGACACTGAACCTCCAGCGGACTGAGCGGAAAACACATCTCCATTCCCGGCCATATCTGATTCTGCACTAACTGAAACTGCTGGAATACGAACCAACGAGCTCCTGGGACATTTGATCGGGTCCAACTCGCCGTAGCTGCAGGGGTAGAGATGGGTTTATAGGGTATTGAAGGGAAATTTTGAGAAACGGGAGAGGGAAAGGAAAAGGACAGACTCGCACAAACAAATTTATTTATCTTCAAGAATAAATTAGTGTCTTAATCCTAAGTACGGTTGGGAAAGGAGAAGCCTTTATTCATACTAACTATACCTCGGGGAAGCCTAGGGACGCAACGTTCACATTACACTAAATGCCTTGCTTTGACATATATAATAGGTAATAATACCAAACCAAACCCTAAAATCATAATGGAACGGAGAGGTTGTCCAAATTTCTAGGGAAATTTGGGCAGTATAACGGGTCTTTTCGAAGAATTTCGAAGAAAAATCCGGCATGACCTCTCGTCGGTGCACGTTGACAATGCGGCATGGTCTCTCGTTTAGAACATGCCACAGGAGTGACATGTCCCCACTGTAAGTACCCCAATCTGGATCACCCCCTTTCAAACACACGGGAAACACCGCAGACTCATCAACGCAGTCTCGACGATCTCTGGCACTCAAAACCCTCTCAAAACCCCCAGCCAAACCAAGGGAGGAGCCTGTCTGGGATAAAAAAAGGACAAAAGGACCTTTTGGGAATTTTCAGGAAATTGGAAAAGCAATAATGGTCCGTACGGACCTCTTTGCTTTAATAATTACTGAATCCTCTTAAAGTCCACAATATTCCCTCAAATCCCGGGGAAAATGATTACCCCCCTGCAGAGTTGGTCCGTACGGACCTCTTTGCATGTCAACTTGGTCCGTACGGACCTTATTGCACAGGGAACATCATAATTGCAAATATTCCTCCATCATCACGCATTCCCTCAAATCGAGGAAAACCAAAAGTCTCGGGATTACTGTGGAGGTCCGTACGGACCTCTTTGCACCAAATCTCGGCACTATAAATAGAGGGCTCCCTCTCCTCATTTTCACACACCTCCCACTTCTCTCTTCCTCCCTAGGCCTTCGGCTTCCCTCTAAGTCCTTCCGAGGCATTATCGCCCTTTCGATCCTTCCGAGGCCTTCCGAGCCCTCGTGGTGCTCCGAAGCCTCCCCGAGCGCTCCCGCGACGCTCCCGCGCCGCCCGAGGCACTCTCGAGGTACTCGAGGCCCTCGTGGTACTCCGAGGCCTTGTCGGTCTTTCCACGGTGTCCCGGCTCTTTCCGAGTCAAACCGGCGATCCCAAACCACGCCGAAACCCGCCCGAGTGACTCGCCACCTCAACGCACGCCGAACCTCTCGCCCGAGTGATCCCGACGATCCCCACGCACGCCGAACCTCCGCCCGAACGCAGCCTCGCAACATCAACTCACGCCGAAACTCGTCCGCGTACAACCGGTCCCTCCCGAAGCAATCCCGATCCGTACCGAACGCTACTCCGACCTCAAACACTATTCCTCGCCGGAAGACAGACACAAACCAACATTGGTAAGGCTTCCTTCCATTACTATTTCAATACATTTCCATACATAGCATACAATGTAGACATCCGATACAGCATGCATTTTTAAAAGCACACACACACACACAACATTTAAAGGATATTAGGGGTATCCGAAAGACTCGTTTTACGAGGCGACTCGGGTGAGCTCTAATATTCTAATATTCTCTTCCCGAGGAGTCATCTGACCTCCGAACTCAAAATCTCATCAAACAAAAACAGTTTAAAATTATCTTTAAACTGATGCCCTTTTTCAATGTTTTGGGCTTAATAAAAACGGCGTGGCGACTCTACAATTGCGAAAACAACGGCGAGACAAACCGCCGCCAACGCGAAAGATGCCAGATGTCGGGGCGCGATCCGTCGCTGCCTCTCGGATCCGGGTAATTTCAGTTGGCGACTCCGCTGGGGAATATTTTTGTTTTAAAAACTTTTAAACAAAACAAAAGTTTTTTAAAACGATGATGAGGGTCAAACTTTCATTTTACCCCTTTCTTTAACTGTTGTGTGTGTGTGCACGTGCTTCGTTTTTATTTTTCAAAAAAAAATAAAAATACAAAAAAATGCATCAATATACATCTGTGCATACATTTAAAATTCTTCAAAAACTTCTGTTTTACTCAGAAAAAGAATTTTAGAGACCGCACACTACGCGCACCGCCGCCTCGGTTACACCGCACACTACTCACACCGCCGCTCGGTTACACCGCACGCTACGCGCACCGCCGCTCGAATACACCGCACACTACAACCTCAACCCGAGTGGTCTCGCTTGCAGTCCGTTTGGTCTTCCTAGGCCTCTTGGACGCGCACGGATCATTCCAAACATCCCATCCTAGCCAAGCGTCAACCCCGCACGTTTGAGTCTTGAGTCACACTCGTCCGCACTGGCTGGTTTTTAGTCACCCGTGTCATACACTGGATACATATACCATGCCGGCCATTTTTCTCGAGTCAAGGCTCTAACTCAAGATCCCTTGCGCAAGCAAAGCGATCAAAGGTCATGCTAAAATCTTGACCCGATCTTGATTTCCGGCTACACCTGCACGATGTTCCGTCCCGATATACATCCATGCTCACATGACACCATGTCATCACGCCTTTGATACGTCGCCCATGACAATATGACCCACCTAACGCCTAACGTCACAGATCCCTTGCGCAAGCAAGGTAAAGAGAGGTCATGCCGAACTCTTGACTCCGATCTTGACTAAGTGGCCGGCTCGGTTCACTATTCACATGGCTAACGCATTAAAACGAACATGACAAAGCTCGGTCCTTAGGTTCGATTTTTCTTTTAGGCCGGTGGAAACCGCTTGCACTATAGGACCCTCGCCCGGGCCGTCCACCCCGGGATGTCGAAATACGTGTGCAAAACGAGGGGCTTATAGCCGCACGTATGGTCTCCACTGACCCAGGATCTAGCATAGTTGCGAAAAAGAAGAGCAATCTTTTCCAACCTACCTAGGATTCTGAGAAAACATGTTTTAAGTAAATTAAAACAACAAAAAAAAATCATAAATAAAAGAAACGGAAACCGCATGCCATGTGAGCTTTCCCCTTTATCTCGTGAGGCCATTCCCGTGTCTAAACCTTGCCCATCACCCTCCAAATAACCGAGAGTGGTTGAGAATACCCGGAAGCCGCCTTTTCGCATCGAGGTCACAAGGTCCGATAGCCCTTCCAGCTTCAATCCGGTCCGCACCGTCCGATACTCCCCCATGACGGATCACCGTATAACAATGAGGGAAACGGAACCCCGCCACTAAGGAACCTCCGTGACAATGGAGGAGGTGCCGCGAGCCTTCGAAACCATCAAGAAGCGCCAAGAGGAACAAAGAAGCTCTCGGGATCGTAGACACTCTTGCGTCTTCGAGGAACAGCTTGCAGCTTCCCAACCCGACGGAACCTTTGTTCTCATAGAGGATCGAAGACATACCGGCTCCCCGGTTTCTCAAAGCTATCGCCAGTTCCGCCTCCGCCAAGCTACGAGATCCCAAAGAACGCAAAAAGCCTCTCGCTCAAAGCTCCTCAGCGTCGGGCCAAGCAGCTCCGACATGCCCGCCTCAACACACCGCTTCCGGCTCGCACATCAAGCTCGCACCAACAAAGACACATACGTGCTCGCTCCGTCGATCCCAATGCATCCCGGTATCCCCAGATTCAATCCTTTGCCTCTATACGAGCCTCGCAATCACAATCAAAAGTCCCCATGCTTACTGTGGGATAGGCATCCCGAGCGGATATCCCGACATCTCAAGCTTGCCACCCGCTAGTCTCGCCAATTGGGGCTAACGAATCATTTCCCCAGCTTCCCAAACACAACCCTTAGCGGACCCGGCAATCACGCCCTCAATTTCAACACCCTGTGGTATGGGTTGGTATACACTCAACTACCTCCCCAAGACTCCCGAATGGCAATCCCATCGCCCAATCCACCCCCATCTTCGCTTCCGTCCCCGAAAATGGTAACCCACCTCGCATACCGATCCTCACATGGCTTGGCCGATCGAACAAATGAAAGACATGCAAGGCAAGCTAGCTAGTTCTCGAAGGACTCCCTCCCGCCTACCGATCCGAACAAAGTGGTCCCTCTCCCTCCAAAGTTCAGATGCCGTAAATGGAAAAGTTTGACGGGACGTAATGCCCAAAACCCATATCGACACCTACGTCCCGGGTATGAGAGCCAAAGGGGCAACCCCTCAACAGATGGCGATCACTTTCGCATTCCTCATATCCACAAAGACTAAGGTGGTTCCTCAATGTGAAGGCGTAAAACCGCTTCACATGGGATCGATCGTTGAAATCTTCCGGAGAAGTATCGCGCCAACCTTGAATGGGAGACAAACCGCCATGACTCCGCAAGCCACCGAACAAAAGGATGACGAACCAAGGGGCGAGTTCTACAAAAGATGGAACCGGAAGCTAAGCGAGATAATGGATCCACTTTCCAAAGAAGAGCAGATGGACATCTTCCATTCCCGCCTCAAGCCATCTTTGAGGACCTTGATCGCCCACCATTTCTATCCGGATCTCCGTGCCATGGTCAACGCCGGACAAAGTTTGAAAAGACTCGAGTCTTCAAAAGGCAACAAAGAACCCCGCCTCATCTTACCGCTATCGAACAAACTCCGGAAACTTCAACTCCCGCCCGACCAAAGGAAAGGAAGCAAATGAACAAGACACTACATTCGTAATGGAGCTCAAGTAAACCGCGATCAAGCGCCCCCAAAGAATAACAATCCCCTCGCTTCCCACAGCCCAAAGATTTAGATAACCTTGAAATGCCCTCGGGTCAAGTATTTGAAGCTTTGGTGAAACGAAATCTTCTCAAACCACTCGAGAATTTCCAACCGAAGACTCCCAAACCCAACATGGATATGAGCAAGCACCGCGCCTTCCACAACTACCCCGGCCACACCACCGACAATTGCTTCGTGCTCAAGCAGTGTGGTCCAGGCTCATTGAGGAGGGAAAATTGGAACGCCCTCGTGGTCCCAATACCATCGGAAATCCATTCCCCCGAAATGACAGTGGTAAACTCAATAGCCTTTGACGAAACTCCAAGCGAGAGCAGCACTACGCAATTTCCGAAACCGTCGCATGCCGTCCCGCTACGACCGGGAGCGTGAAACCAGAGTCAAGAGATCTCGTGACCGGGAATTCCGACAAGAACGCCTAAGGGCAACCGTCTCCCTACGATCTTTGCCCCACCCAAGGCATACAAATGGATGGATCGAACGTTCCCGTAAGAGACCGAGTCAAACGGTAGCACGGGAAGCGGTTTAGCCTTCACGAGACGATGACTTGCCAATATGTGAGAATCGGCACAACGAAGCCCTCCTCATCCTCATAAAAATAGAGATGTTCTTCCTCCCGAACGTCTTGATTGATAACGTCTCCGTTAGCCAACATCATCGCTTTGAGCACACCGAAACGACTCCGCATCGACCGTTCTCTCGATAAGGCCTTCACCTCGGGTAATCCGAGCCTACGATCTCCACCGCACGACCAATCGTAGGAGTCATCAATTTGAGGATCCAATTCGACGTACAACCGGAGTCGGTAGAGTTCCAAGTGGTGGAAATCAAACCAACCTTCTCTCGCTTTGTTGGGACGACCTTGGATACATCGATGAAAGCAAGATCATCTACTCTTCACCAATGCGTGAAATTCATCAATGCCAATGGAGCGATCGAAGTGATCCGCGGAAGCAAAGGTAATGGCAAGTGCTTGGCCGCCAAGCTACGACCTGCAGGAAGGTCCCGACATGACCGAATACTCTTCCCTGCATAACTCTCCTACCCCGTCCCGCTACAAAGTGGATCCTTACATCCACGCTCTAAGCCGCGACGAGCCGGAAATCGAAGAACTCATGGGTCGGGATGACAACTCGATATATGCGACCGTGAAGAATGCTTGAGAGAGGATCAAGAGATGGATGCCCTAATGGAGATTGATCGAGGAGTAGACCCTTACTTCGCCGAAAACCCTCTTGCAAATTGGCTCATCACCGATCCCCGGTACAAGACAACCCTCTAGCCGACACTCTCGGATCTTACGGGGACAGCCATCACAGCCTAGTTCAATTCAACATTCCTGTCCGACCCGGATGAACACTGGCGCAACCTCCTCCAAGGCTTAATCGGGAAGGAGATATAGCATGCCCTCGAATCGTACATTGTAAATGTCGTCCAAGCAAAGATCCTGTATAAAGAGGCGCATTCTATGAAAGTGATCAACATCAAGCAAGAATCAACTCCGACCGCCGAATGCTTCGCCCTCCTAGAAGTAGCCCTCGCCGACTTCTATCATCAAAAACCCCCAAGGACCGGTGGCAACACTAATGGAGGGACGTCATCGTGGAGCAACCAAAAACCTCCGCGATCCGGTTTGAAATCGAACCGCATGCAAGCTATTTTCCGGACTCATGCCAAGGGAAGATTGGCCACCCGAACCAAAGACCACTCCCTCTAGAGCTATAGCCAGCGGAGAGTAATGAAGCCTGGTCCAATCCCTCGTCGCCTATAGTCTAGCTTCGAGTCTTGTTGTCTGTGAATTAACATCTTTTGAGTCTTTTGACGGCTTTACGCCCGACGATTGTGAATCTTTGATCAACAATGTACAGTCTTCACGCTTTCAATAAAAGGTCCGACCTTCCTAAAAATCATTTCATTGCATCTTTAACAAATGATGATATTAACTAATCAAAACAGTTAATAACAATTCATCTATACAAAAGGCAAACACATTAATTAAATAAATGCATCAAGCAAACATTTAAGCATGTTGTCAAACGAGAGAAAAACCGGGCCCAAGCTGCCGAGAAGGTTTTAATCACAACGATTTGCAAGATTGCTGAAGAGCCAAAGAGACGCAAGTCCGACGCCATTTCCAGCACAAACCAGATTTTCCAATACCTCAAGAACGGGGAAACCACCTTCATGAATAAGGAAGACCCACACACAGAAGGGGTCAAAACCAAAAGCATCATGGCCCTAAAATGCCTCGCCTCTCACTTCGTCATCCTCGGGGACATGCTATACAAGAAACGCTACCATGGGCCACTCCTACGCTGCATCAGCCAAGAAGAAGCAAACAAGTTCATGAACGAAGTCCACAATGGGGCTTGCGGTCCCCACAAGAACGCCAGAGCCCTGATGCAAATCATTCTCAGGATGGGCTACTACTGGATCTCCATGGAGGCAGATTGCATCCACTTTGTCCGAAGCTGCGACAAGTGTCAACGGTTCTCCAACCTCAATCATCTTCCGCCCCACGATCTCTACTGCATGACTATACCCTGGCCATTTGCCACTTGGGGAATTGACGTTATCGGGAAAATTGCTCCGCCAGGCAGCAACGGCCACAAGTTCATCTTAGTAGCCATCGACTACTTCACCAAATGGGTTAAAGCCAAGTCCTACCAGGTACTCACCTCCAAGAAGGTCGCGCATTTCCTCAAGGAAAACATCATCTGCCGATACGGCATCCCAAATGAGGTCATATCAGACAATGGCTCACACTTCGAAGGGGAATTCGACAGACTGCTGGCTGAATTCAAGATCACACGCCACAAATCTTCTCCCTACCGGCCACAAACAAACGGCGCCGTGGAAGCAGCAAACAAAACCCTCAAACGGATCATCCGAAAAATGACCACCCGAGGACGAGATTGGCCCGAGAAACCGCACCTTGCACTTTGGGGCTACCGCACATCGGGCCGTAATGCCCACGGGAGAAACCCCATTTGCCCCGACATATGGGATGGAAGCAGTCCTTCCCATCGAGCTAGAAATTCCCTCACTCCGAGTGCTGCTGGAAAATGACATCAACGAAGTCGAATGGCTCCGAAGCCGACATGACGAATTGGCTCTGCTAGACGAGCGACGACTAAAAGCCATGGAACACGTCCGAGCCTATCAAAGCAGGATGGCTAGAGCTTTCGACAAGAAAGTCAAATCCCGAGACATCAGGGAAGGCGACCTTGTGCTCAAAGAAAATCCTCCCACTCGAACCAACCCACTGGGAAAATGGGAACCAACATGGATCGGCCCTTTCGTGGTTCAAAAGATCTTCTCCGGAGGCGCCATGAAGCCGATGCACCTAGACGGCAATCCCTTCATGAATCCAAATAACGGAAGCAAACTTCGCAGATACTTCGCCCGAAGAAGAACAACCGTGCATCTCTTGACACTCCATGTAGTGTCGAACTATGCAGACTGAGCCCTCTAGTCCTGGGGAACGTAGGCAACCTTAATTGGTCCGGTCTAAAAATACACAAAAGTCAAAAGTTTGAATGCCAATCAAGACCTCCATCAAGCTACGCACTTTTCAAGAACACGCCCCAACAGTCACCTTGACCAAGTCAAACGACGGCGGCAACATCAAAGGACATCCGAGGGTCACTCAGCATCAAACGACTGACTCACGTCTGCTTCCAAGCCAGGGGCTTGTCTTCGCCCTCACGCGCTTCAAAAAAAAAAGAGAGAGCTCGAGCAAGGGCTCACAAAAAAAAAAACAAAAAAAAAAAGAAAAAAGGAGATCGAGCAAGGGCTCACAAAAAAAAAAAAATAAAAGAAGCTCAAGCAGAAGCTGCGAAAAAGAGGTCAAGATCCCGACGCCAACAAGAGGCAAGGAAGCTGCGAAAAAGACCGTCAAAACGACTTGTCGGGAGATCACTCAACCTCTCAGCCAAGCACAAAGCCTAAGCGAAAGGGATTGCCGTCATGGCCTGCATCGTCAGGTCCCGCAAATGCAACAGAAAAGTCCAAAGATGGACGCCGACAAGGTGCACAAAAGAAACAAAGGCAAACAAGAGATCTTGCGTCTCGACAAAGCTTTAAAAGTAAATCACAAATCACTAAAGGTTACAACATTTCTTGATGAGTTCAAGCACGGTCTACTCTCAAGTTCACAACATGCTAAAAGACAGCTTAATACATTTAACAAATAATGTGTTTGCAAATGCAATGAATGGATACCTAGGAGGTCATTCCGCGCCATCTGCGCTTGTCCCCTCGCCATTCTTTCCTTTCTTCCCTCGTCCCCGACGAGTCTTCTTTCGCTCCACGTAAACCAACTCTGCATCTCTCGGTCGAGATGCCGGGGTCCTCCCGTAGAGTCAAAAATCCAGCAGCTCTCGGGGCTTCATTCGCCCGTGCTTCGGCTCGGATCTCCTCCTGCGAGTGCGCAAAGAGGACCTCTCCTCGTCGGTCGGTCAACTCTAGTCTCGTAGTCAAACAAAGTGTCTCCCGTCATATCCAAAGGGTCGGACCGGGCTTCGGCACTCCTAAGGCAATAGCTACTACGGCAACCGGGTCCCGGAATCGCTACACGCCTGCTCTCCAAAGCCAATTGGGACTCGCTTGAACACGGCTGCTCATACCGGGCCAGTGCGGAGTCGTCAACACGACACTCCCGACGTCTAAGGAGTACCACGGGAGGGAAAGCGGAATACTTCCATACCCTCGGAAAATACAAGAAGGTACATAAAGCGCCATACAAAGAGGAACTACCTCCGCGGTAGCAAGGTCATCCCGGCCCAACAAAGGATCTGCTTCATCCCAAACTCGCCGGAAACAAGCGACGGAATATAGAAGGAGGACCAAGACAAACCTGGAACTCGAACAACGTAGGACCCTTCTGCAAGATCCTCCTAGTCTCAATCCTCCGGTGCGGAACCCACGGCGGATACGATGCGTACCAAGTTGTGCCATCCATCTCTCCCGGGCGATCGGTCCATATCCAACGCAAGAGGTCGCTGAGCAAATGACCACAGACTAAACGACGTCGGAGCCTCGGGCATGGCCTGAAGTCTCTCTCGCAGCCACAGGGTGAGCAAAGCGGGGCTTCCCCCTCTCATGAACCGATCCCCAGTCGCCAGACGGTCGATACCATGAAGAGTCTCCCCCGGCACCAACGGGACAATATCCTCTCCGGCTCTGCGGTGCCCAACCACATCTAGCAAAGCACCATCGCAAATCCAAGGAGGCGACCGGGAAAAGCGTCGCCATCACGCACAAGGCAAATGCGTCCCAAGAGACATCACTCTCATCATCGGCCGTGAACCGCTCAGGCGGCTCGTAAATGTCGATATGACCCGAATCAAGGATCATGCCCTGCACTTCTTCCAACGAAGTACGAAGAAAGCCTGCAAGCTTCACGCTCACCGCAGCACCACCAATCAAAGGAAGCGAGATGGCCTCCACCTCCGGTCCTCCAATCAAAGCCCGAAAATCCTCAAAAGTGGGCACCATTTCATTATAGGAGAAACAATACACATGCCTCCTAACATCCCAGAACTTCACGGCAGCCCGCAACAAATCCCAATCAGGAACCAACTCCTTAAAAGACCAAATCGAGCAAAGACGAAACCTTACCTCGAAAGCCCGTCTCTGATGCCTCATACGGCGCCGCATCCACGTTTTCAACTGCTCAAGGAAGTGTGCTTGCCTCTCCTGCGAAAGCCTCGGCAAAATTCTAGGGACGTACGAAGAATCCATGGCAAAAATGGAGGTTCCTAGAGAAAATGGGGAAGAAAGCTCGAAAATGGCTGCAAATGGGGAAATGAGGAAGAACCAGACACTGGAAAGCATTTATCTCCTTCCAAAAAGCAAGGTTGGTCCGTACGGACCTCTTTGCATGCTAAGTATGTCCGTACGGACCTCCTTGCAAAAAGAACCCATTTCCCCAGCAAACAGTACAACAACCACTGTCCTCAGCAAAACCTTGCTCCAAACTGCCCAAACACTGGCCAAAGCCATTCCCGGTGAACATACACTACCCACAAACGCACTCTAAGCTCACGTGGCATGCACAAAATAAAAAAATACTAGCAACAATTTCTAGGACAATTCCCAGGAATCCCAAAAATGACATTACATCTTAAAATAAAATGCTGTTTGCCGTGCAAATACGAGTGTTTTATTAACAGGTACATCAAATGTCTGTTGCTAAACAAAAAAAAAAAGAGAGAAGACATGGAAAGAGGGAAATCAAATGGACCCTAATCCGACTCTTCAGCATCATCATCATCCTCGCCAAGATCATCCAGAGAAAAGTCGGGCATCCCGGTGAACTCGCCCGTCATATCCTCGTCATCAGAGTACCGAGCCCCCTCCGGAGGCTGGTACTCAAAGTACTCAGAAGGATCAAATCCGGCGAAAGGATCAAAGAAGGAAGGCTCTGACGGACCCTCGCCCTGTGCATCCTGAGGAGGGAAGAACTGATAAAAGGGCTGCTGCCTCGGAGCTCCCGAAGACGTCCCGGCATCCATGCTATGCCGCCCCCTCGAAGGTCCCTCCTGCTGCGGCTCCGGCTCGGCTCTCGGTGGAGGAACATCTACAGAATGCCTCGAAGGCATAGGCTGGTACATCGGCACGCGTCGCGAAGACCGGCAAGACATCTTCGACGCCATCTTCTTCGCAAACGACCTCATCGCCACATAACGGCAAGTCAGCATATCATAGGCTCTCCCCGGGACCTGCACAAGCAAGCAGCCAAGGAAACGCTCAGCAATACAGTTATACTCAACAACAAAAAGAGAAAAATACAGAAAAGATGCCAAGATGGAAAAGAGTCAGCACACTCACCGATCTATCGGGATCCACTCTGTATGCAGCAGGAGCCTGCTCAGAAACGGGTACAGACACCCTCCTCCTCGATCCGTCCCCACGGACATACGTGAAATCCGGCCCCGGCATCGGAACCTCTGGGGGAGCCTGCGGGCCAGCCTCCCTCTCCCTCGCCAGTACCTGCGGCGTCCTCAGCTTCCTCCTCACGAAGGCCCCGTACTCCTCTCCATACAAAATGAACTCCTCGGCGCCCACACCGCCAAGGTACCTCTCAAAATCAAGCACATCCATATCCCGGGAATCAAGCATCCCAAAAGGAGGGTCCCTCGGAGCCACGGGAAGCACACCTGGGCCATGCTGCCAGAAGACCCGCTCCCCCAGGTACATGACGTCGCAGGTCAAGCCCCGCAGCATCTTCCGCTGCGCTGTCACCTCGGGAGCCCCCTCGAACTCATCACCCTCATACCGAGCCCACGGGAACAAAACAAACCCCTCCGGGCTACCCCTCTCCAGACGCTCCTGCACATCCCCGTAGGCGATGGTGAGCTTCCCCCTGCTGGTCCTCCTCTTCCTCGCCGTACGAGCCCAGCCCAGCATAGCAGGGTACGCAGCAACAGCCCCAGGATCTCTATCCCACGGGAAACACTGAAAAACCTCATAGAACCACACCTGTGACAAAAACAGAAAAGGCTCAGTGCAAAAGAAAACGGAGAAGCGACAAGTTGCTAAATCAAAAACAGCAATAAACTCATACCTCCAAAGCAAAGTCAAAACAGGCCAATGAACTGGCCACACCCCGGCTAAACCGGTCCAAAGAGAAGTAGAGCTCGGCCAAGCCTGCCTCGCCCCAAGCGATGTCACAAACTCTATCCAGATCAATCAAGCTCTCCAACAGAGCAAAGGGAGCCGCAGTCGCGTGGTTCGAGAACAAAGTCTCGGACAATGCATACCACAAAAAGGAGCGCGCCAGCTGCTCCGCCGTCACCTGGCCGGTACCCCGGACATAGGCCCCAATGCTGGCCGTGATCCTCAGCTCCACATCGCTATACAGCATCCCCAGACCCCTGCGAGGACGAGGCTCAAAGCCCAACAGCTCGGTCAACACAGCATCGGAGATCATATCCCTCCACCGCACTGGCCCTCCTTTGAAGGAAAGCCCAGTAATCGCAGCAAAATCGGTCGGCGTCACCGTCACCTCTCCCCAGCTCAGATGGAAGGTGTGGGTGGTATCCCACCAATACTCGGAAAGGCCAAGGAAGACGCTCTTGTTCTTCCTCGTATCAGAAACTCCGGCCAGGTTCTCTACGAACACACCCAGGCCAGAAGCGTAGACCAGCCTCCTGGGACTCGGCCTACCATCCACGGAAATATCGGGCATCCGCTGCCACAGCTCAACAACAGCCTCGAGCGATCCCCGAGTCTTCATCCTCTTGGCCTTCCCGGCCATAAGCCCCGCATCCTGCAGGTAAACACAGCAAAGGTACGTCAATCACAGTACTTAATATAAAACAAAAGGCACAAAAGTCCGTCCCAACACGGAAAGCCATGAAAATAACCCGTCACAAAACACGGCACACATTGCACATATTTTTCACATATAACCCGTCACAAAACACGGCACACATTGCACATATTTTTCACATATATCCCGTCACAAAACACGGCACATGTTGCACATAATTTTCACATACATTATACATATAGTTTTTCCCATACAGTCCGTCACAAAAACACGGCACACACTGTACACATTTTCTCAAAAGAGGGATTAAGCCCTACACGACACATTTTCAAAAAAAGTCCGTCCCAACACGGCAAAGGCACATATAACCCGTCACAAAAACACGGCACATATTGCACATATTTTCCCCACAAAGTCCGTCACCCAAAAACACGGCACACACTGCCTAACACATTTTTCAAAAATCCGTCCCTACACGGCACACACTTTCAGACAAAACCCGTCACAAAACACGGCACATGTCACATTTTTTCACAAAAATTGTCACTACACGACAAACTTTTCTCATAATGTACATACATAAATAGCATACGGTACAAAACACCAAAGCATGCATTTCATTAGAGAAGCACTTTATTTTCACAAATAAAAACTAATCTACACATTTCTGCACAAAATACACATACCCACAATTTTTACATGTCCATTTTCAACAATTCATCAAGAATTTCACAAAAGGCATAAAAAAATAACAAAAATTCAAAAATGCGAAAAACTAAAACCTAGTTCTAGCATTCAAAAATTCGAGCAGGGAATCAAAACGGAACGGATTTCTTACCTCCCCGACGTTCCTAGAACGACGATTGTGCACCTCCGGATTCGGATACAAGACATCCGGGTTCTTCGAAGATGGAACAAACGAAATCCAATTTCTTTGGAGCTCCATCCGTTGCTCGACCACTTCTTGACTGCGTTGACGACGACTCCTTCGAGATCCTTCCGCCATTGCAAGCGATTCAAGCGAAAAAATGGAGGATTTTGGTAAAAATGGAGGTTTTTTTCCTCTCTCTCTCTCTCGCCTGGTTCACGAACTGAGGAAGAAGAAGTGGGGGAGCCTCGGCATTTAAACCCGGTCAAAACCTGGGAACTGTAAAAAACCAAAGTGGTCCGTACGGACCTCTTTGCAGCCAGGTTGGTCCGTACGGACCTCTTTGCAAGGGGTGGCCAAATTACTTTCCTGCCCTTATAATCTTTGCCCCTGGCTGTCCTAAGGCCTTTTTCAGCAAATCCAAGTGCAGAATGGTCCCTAACCCTTCAATTCAACCACCGGCAGTCAGTGTAAGACCGAACCTCGCCCACTCCAACGGCAATTCAACCACCGGCAGTCAGTGTAAGCCCGAGCTTCGCCCACTTCAACGGCAATTCAACCACCGGCCGTCAATGTAAGACCGGTCCTCGCCCACTTCAACGGCAATTCAACCACCGACCGTCAATGTAAGACCGGTCCTCGCCCACTCAACGGCAATTCAAGAAGGAGCCAACACCTCCCAGCACGAATATCAAGGCACAAGACGCCTCCAAAACGCTCAACGACAACTCAACCACTGGCCCTCAAAAGAGGTCCGAAGTCATCTTCTCAGCAGAAAGGGCCCCTACAAGGTCATGCATCCCCAGCAATTCAAGCACCGGCAGTCAGTGTAAGCCCGAACCTAGCCCACTTCAACGGCAACGCAAGCACCGGCCATCAAAGTAAGCCCGAGCTCCTCCCCCAACAAGTCAAAGGGAAGTCGTACAAGACTGCATATCCTCAAAGACCGCCATCGTCCTGGCCCACTCAACGGCAAAACAAGCACAAGAAGGAGCCAACACCTCCGAGTACAAATCCCAAGGCACGAAGCGCCTCCAAAATGCCAAATGGTGAAGCAATCACCGGCCGTCATCATTGCCCACTTCAACGGCAACGCAAGCACCGGCAGCCATCGTAAGTCCAACCTTCTCCCCAACAGACAAAGCACGAGACATCTAAACCTCTCGAAGCTCAAGGCAGCCATGCCTCCACCACCGCCTCCAGAAGACAATTCAAAGTCCTCCCGCGTGGCACCAACCGCCGCCAGAAGACGATTCAAAGTCCTCCCGCGTGGCACCAACCGCCGCCAGAAGACGATTCAAAGTCCTCCCGTGTGGCACCAACCGCCGCGTAAGACGATTCAAAGTCCTCCCGCGTGGCACCAACCGCCGCCAGAAGACGATTCAAAGTCCTCCCGCGTGGCACCAACCGCCGCCAGAAGACGATTCAAAGTCCTCCCGCGTGGCACCAACCGCCGCCAGAAGACGATTCAAAGTCCTCCCGCGTGGCACCCACCGCCGCCAGAAGACGATTCAAAGTCCTCACGCGTGGCATAACCACATTCAGAAGACGATTCAAGTCCTCACACTATCCCCAGCCCGGAAGGCTTTAAACCACTCGGTCCGGAAGACCGTATAAACCTCCCAAATCACTATCTTCGGCCCGGAAGGCCTTAAACCACCCGATTAGGAAAATCGTAAAATTTCCATCCCAGGACACCACCACGTCCTCACAATTGACCTCGGCGGTCATCACATCTTAGGACACCACCACGTCCTTACCACTGACCTCGGCGGTCACACAACACTTCAGGGCACCACCACGCCCGCACTCACAATTTCACGACCTCTGAACTACGACCAGGCTTGATTCCCGCCAGGGATACGTAGGAATCCTATCACAGGGTCCAGCCATCGACCTATGCGGTCACCCAGGACACCACCACGTCCTCACAATTGACCTCGGCGGTCATCACATCTTAGGACACCACCACGTCCTTACCACTGACCTCGGCGGTCACACAACACTTCAGGGCACCACCACGCCCGCACTCACAGATTCATGACCTCTGAACTACGACCAGGCTTGATTCCCGCCAGGGATACGTAGGAATCCTATCACAGGGTCCAGCCATCGACCCATGCGGTCACCCAGGACACCACCACGTCCTCACCACTGACCTCGGCGGTCACGCAACACTTCAGGGCACCACCACGCCCGCATTCACAAAACACTCACCCCACACCCGAACTACGACCAGGCTTGATTCCCGCCAGGGATACGTAGGAATCCTATCACAGGGTCCAGCCTACTGACCTATGCGGTCACACAATAGGACACCACCACGTCCTCACACTGACCTCCCCGGTCACTTTATCTCCCATGCACGCGATCCAGATTTAGGACCCTTATCTTATCGGCGACCCCACTTCTTTCATAAGTGACGTCGTCGAGGGGCTTCTGTAAGTACCCCAATCTGGATCACCCCCTTTCAAACACACGGGAAACACCGCAGACTCATCAACGCAGTCTCGACGACCTCTGGCACTCAAAACCCTCTCAAAACCCCCAGCCAAACCAAGGGAGGAGCCTTTCTGGGATAAAAAAAGGACAAAAGGACCTTTTCGGAATTTTCAGGAAATTGGAAAAGCAATAATGGTCCGTACGGACCTCTTTGCTTTAATAATTACTGAATCCTCTTAAAGTCCACAATATTTCCTCAAATCTCGGGGAAAATGATTACCCCCCTGCAGAGTTGGTCCGTACGGACCTCTTTGCATGTCAACTTGGTCCGTACGGACCTTATTGCACAGGGAACATCATAATTGCAAATATTCCTCCATCATCACAGATTCCCTCAAATCGAGGAAAACCAAAAGTCTGGATTACCAGGGAGGTCCGTACGGAACTCTTTGCACCAAATTTGGCACTATAAATAGAGGGCTCCCCCTCCTCATTTTCACACACCTCCCACTTCTCTCTTCCTCCCTAGGCCTTCTGACTTCCCCTCTAAGTCCTTCCGAGGCATTATCGGCCCCTTTCGGATCCTTCCGAGGCCTTCCGAGCCCCCTCGTGGTGCTCCGAAGCCTCCCCGAGCGCTCCCGCGACGCTCCCGCGCTGCCCCGAGGCACTCTCGAGGTACTCTGAGGCCCCTCGTGGTACTCCGAGGCCTTGCCTGGTCTTTTCACGGTGTCCCGGCTCTTTCCGAGTCAAACCGGCGATCCCAAACCACGCCGAAACTCTGCCCGAGTGACTCCTGCCACCTCAACGCACGCCGAACCTCTGCCCGAGTGATCCCAGCGATCCCCACGCACGCCGAACCTCTGCCCGAACGCAGCCTGCAACATCAACTCACGCCGAAACTCTGTCCGCAGACAACCGGTCCCTCCCGAAGCAATCCCGATCCGTACCGGAACGCTACTCCGACCTCAAACACTATTCCTCAGCGGAAGACAGACACAAACCAACATTGGTAAGGCTTCCTTCCATTACTATTTCAATACATTTCCATACATAGCATACAATGTAGACATCCGATACAGCATGCATTTTTAAAAGCACACACACACACACACAACATTTAAAGGATATTAGGGGTATCCGAAAGACTCGTTTTACGAGGCGACTCGGGTGAGCTCTAATATTCTAATATTCTCTTCCCGAGGAGTCATCTGACCTCCGAACTCAAAATCTCATCACACAAAAACAGTTTAAAATTATCTTTAAACTGATGCCCTTTTTCAATGTTTTGGGCTTAATAAAAACGGCGTGGCGACTCTACAAATGCGAAAACAAACGGCGAGACAAACCGCCGCCAACGCGAAAGATGCCAGATGCCGGGGCGCGATCCGTCGCTGCCTCTCGGATCCGGGTAATTTCACCCACGTGAAATCATGTTGCATTGGAAACACGCCCACAAGATGCGAGGTTTTTGGTAAGGTATAAGGACCTACGACATGTTTCAAAAACAAGTTATCAAAAACCAACCATGGGTAAGGTTTAGAGTGTGGTGCCACCTGTAACGCACTAGGGGGTTAGGTTTGATTTCAGGCGCTCAAGCGTAGGCGAAATTCATGGCCGTTCGCGATGCCGTCAATCGCACCCGAGGGTTCTAAGTCTAAGTGATGTAGTGTGCGGATGACTAATTCTTTTATTTATGAAAAACAAGATTTTATTTTTTTATTTTTATTTTACTTTTGAAAAGAGAAAAGAAAAACACACACACACCCTCACAGGAAATACAGGGAACAACAATCAACTGAGCCACATTCAATTCAATGGACTGCCCTCAAACCAAGCCTTCTGAATATCTGTTCAGTGGCCACTCCTTGTCGCGTGACACAGGACATCAAGGGACAGAGATGTCGTACGACCTGGGTGGTCACTGAACGAGCACTCTGCAATCATCAAATCAGCCCCTGCCTCTCCATGGCAAGAACAAAGCACGAATATCTAATGCACAACAAAATGACCACAAAGCACACAAGGATCACAAGTCTCATAATCAACAAAATGCATGCACCACAAATGATTATCAAAGATGCACACAAAGATGGATGTATTGGATGTTTAATTTAATGAAAGTTTGACCCACTTATCATTTGAAAAACAGGTTTTCAAACTACACCTATCCCCAGCGGAGTCGCCACTTAATGTGCGCTCGCCCGCGAAATTTTGGTTTTAGACGGTAAAAGAGTAAAAAGAGAGTCGTCGCCACGCCATGCTTAAGAGGTGCACTTTGAAAAACCTATGAAAAGAGAACGGGTTCGGGGGTCAGGTTACGTGTAGGGAAGAACCGAGAGTTCACCCAACATGCCTCGTCCGTAGACGAGTCTTTCAATTAGACATCCAAGCAAGTCCAAAAGTGTGTGCATATATTGATGACGAACAAGTGTGATAAACATGCCTTTTATTAATATGAATCGAGACATACAACTTGTGAGCCAATTGTTTAGGGAGGCCACATCCCTACTACAACAATCTAGAACAGATTACAAGAGGAAAATGTTTCTGCAAACAGGCACAATATGTCGTATGACACATGACATAGGTGACCAGATATGTCGCGTGACACAGGATCACATATGCACAATGTGTCGCGTGACACATGGTGGCCATCTGCAGAAACTTACACAAATGAACACAAAATCAGCAACAACCAGCACAGATCTAATTAATTGAACAGATTAGATACGAAATACAGAGATAACAACAATTCGACCTCGGGAGTGTGGATATGGGTAGATCCACACCCCCTTGGGGTTTAAACACCAAATTCAAACAAGTATTCAACAATGAAAGCTCAATTATACAGATTAAACAATTTAAACAGAGAGATTGCGATTGGGATTCAGTAATCTAGACGGATAGAGTCTGATTACTGAATCCTAACAAAAGTAAACAATAGATTTATGAAGAATTGGGTAGAAGATATAGAGAAGAGGGAGTTTGAGATTCGTTACCCTTGTTGTTTCCACGAATTTTGTATCAAGTTAGATACAGAATCCTTCAATTTGCAGCTTCTGGTATTAGGAACTTGGGAGGATTGATGCAAAGGATCCAAGTGGTTTGGTTTAGGAAATGGGTTTGAATTGGAGGGAATTGGGGTAGATTGAGGGTAGGAGAGAGAGAGGATTGTGTTTGGGGTGCATTGTTACGTTGCAATTTCTGCAGAGTAACAGTAGGTGAAAATTGGGATCAATTTCTGAGAGGGGGAGGGTCTTATTTATAGGCGGCAGTTAGTGGCCTCAAGGTGTCGCACGACCTCACGTAGCCACTTTCTAGGCCTCGAGTTGTCGCGTGACACAAGGTGGCTCAACTGCTTTTGGCGCCAAAACCAGATTCTGGAACCTTCAGGGAAAATACCCAAAAAGTCCAAAAGGTTTTATTCCCAAGAGGTCCTCTGGCATGAGTAAGGTACCAAAAGGTACTTCCTTCGCGGGAAACTTATGAAATGTTTCCGGAAGTCTCGGGATAGGCCAAGAATTTACCAAAATGCCCCTTAATGCAATTTTATTATATTAAAATGCATCTAAAAGGGTTGCGAATTGGATTGGCCTACTTACACATACACACATACACTTTGTATTTTCATTTATTGATATTACTCTATTTTACTTTCGCTGCATAAACTCATTTTACTAACAAACTTAATCTAGACAGTTAATCCTAAGGGTATGCGGCCTAACTCTATTTAATCATTTTATTAAGTATACATGGTCTTTCAATAACCATATAACATTATATGCGATGCTTCAACAGTATTGGACGACAAAGCGTGACAGAACCGTGACAAATAAAATTTACAGGTGTTTCTACTATTTGCTAGGGTTCGACTACCGTCACTACTAAAGACACGAATTCTTGTGGTGATACCTTATCTACATAACTTCTACCTTATCACCTAATCTAATCTAAGATATACTAGATCAACAAAAGGATGTGGTCAATCTTGGACAAGTAATCGTGTATGAACTATATTGGCTATGAAAGTCATGTAGCTAGGACTGATCAGAGTTGTGGACAGACTTGTGTGTACAGTTGTGCACACAAGTGTCAACACAACAGACTAAACAACTAATTTCCAGAAAATATAAAGATAACTAACAGAATGTAAATTGCAGCGGAATTAAAACTTCAGCAAGAAACTTTTTGCTGGAAACTTTTCATAAAACTATAACATGATACGAATACAAGTTGTATAACAAACTCATACAATGAAAAGGAAACGAAACACAAAAGACCAAACTAGGTTCAAGACTATGAACCCTATCAAACAATAAACAACCTTGACTAAAACACTCTCGGTTTTTCGTGGAACAAACACAATTCACTCAATGATGAATCACTCAATGAAGCTTTGTGAAATTCTCTGAAAATCGATGAAGACTGAAGGAGATACCGTCTTTCTTTTATAAGCCATTGACTCCTAGTTTGGCAAGGAGTCAATCATTCCTTGACATCCGAAATCCTAGGTGCCATCCTTTATCTTCTCAATCAGTCCATCATTGATAGATTACCTAAAATAACTCAAACACTAACTAAACAATACAACGTTAATTGTTAGTAAAATATTCACAATTATTCCTAATCTATTTATTTGCAAAATTATATTTATAACTTAAATATCTGAATCACAAAAATAATAGGTAAAACCAAAGAGTATTTTCATACTCTTTCAATCTCCCTCTATCTTTGTGATTCGGATCAAAACCTGCAAAACAAATGATTAATACTAAAAATTAAACATTACTACCATTAAGAAATTCAGAATTTAAAATTTATTACGGACCAAAACAGTAACCTAAATGTTTTCAAATATCATCAAAAGTATCTTCACCCGGTGTGTCCAACTCAAAGTCCAAGCGAGCAGCAGAGTTAACTGCGTCTTCAACATCTTCTTCTATATCAAACTGCAGATCATCATCTCCAAGTTCAGCAGCTGTAACTCCCCCTGCATCATCTCCACCTTTTTTAGAGGAACCACTAAGAACTGCTTCTAAATCAACAATGCTTTTCTCCAATCCGGTAATAAGAAGTTGGTTCCCTTCAATATCAGCCTTGCATGATGAAATAAGAACATGCTTGCTTTCAATATCAGCTTTGTGGGAAATAATATGAGCTCTGAACAGAGCTATTTGACCCCGGATTGAACTGGAATCAGATGGAGCAGTAGTAGTGCCTGAAGTTGTGTGCACAACTGAAGGAACAGAAGATTGCACAGCAGCAGTGGGAGGAGGAACAATACCAAACTTTCCCAAGTCATCAACCCTAGAAGGATCATTCATGGTTTTGGGGATTCTAAACTGTTCAGAAATGATAGAGAGACTGTCCCCGGGAATATCTTCCACCCCTTGACCCTTTAACATGGCATGTATTAGGCTTGGGTGAGGGAGAGAGTAGGAAGTATTAGTGTTTTCAGCAAAACTCAAAATGGAGTCAAAAATAACCTTCCCCAGATTTAACTTGTCCTCAGCAACTTTAAACAAAAACATAATATTATCCTTGGTAGCAGACGAAGAGTTTGAGGTGGGTTACCAGTTTGTCCTCATCACATGATTCAAAAACACAACTAATTTGGATAGAAGAGTGGTCCTAAAACAAGCAGTCCACTTAGTTACCCTCCCCCCGTGACAGATCGAACAGCCTCATCAATGTTGGTAGGTAATTCCTCGAGAGGGAAATCAGGGGTACACAAGAAGGCATTGATCCTAGTGGGATAGAAATCAACCACTACATCCCTCACAAACACTCTCCCAAAATTTGGGGATCTCTCAAGGGCAATGTCACGGGTTAGGTTTGCATAAAACTCTAACACAAGTGACCTAGAATAGGGAGCATGGAAGCCCAGAGAATTGTCCAAGTAACTCTTAGTAAAGAAATTAACCACCCCAAGAGACGCAAACACCTCCATATTCCTATTTTTCTCAATCACAAACCCCCTATGAAAATTTATGGCAAATCGGCTCTCAGCCTCAGATGAATAAAACAGTGAGCTGTACTTATCATCCAGATCATAAGGAGAATTAGGAACATGAACAGAAGACTTACGCTTTCTGGTAACTGATTTAGAGATGGACGTGCTGCCACTTGCATGATCAGCTATGTGCACAGTTGTGTGTACAACAGTTAGTACAACTGGTTGCACAGGAGAGAACTTTCTTGGTTTCTTGTGGCTGCAATTCTCAGAATTACTGAGAGAATCTTCCGACCCTAGGAACGCAGTTGCATCACTGGAATCATCAGGCTGAGATGATGAACCTTCCTCAGCCGTAACAGGAGCAGCTTCAGACCTTGAGGAGCTTCTTGTTATTCTCTTTGAACTCATCTCCCCCTGAAAACTAGTCGTAGGAGACACCGGAACCCTAGACGGAGCTTTGGCCTGAACCCTAGCCGGAGGTTGCTTTTTCGTCGGGGATTTCTTTTTGATCAGTGTGATGAGCGGCTGGTCATCTTCATTGAAACACCGACAAAGGGGGAAGATTCTTGAGGAAGATCCTCCTCATTAGAGGAGTCATGCAGCAAAAGCCTTCGCCTTGCATCGGCGGGCTTTGATTTTGGAGGATTCAAAACCCTAGAACTCTTTTTCGCAGCAGCAGAGGATTTCCCCCTTTGAAAAATAGCAGACTTATCGGAATCAGTCAACCGGTTCGAGCACAGCTGGGTCATCAACGTTGATGGCCGTTGGAGGGTGACCAAGGTACTCCACGTCAATGGGATGGTTGGATTGGGGTTCGCTGATGTGGTTCGCAATAATGGCTTTTAGACGAGCTTTCGCCGGAGAAGAAGAGGACACCATGAGGATTTTTCTGAAATCAAGTGGTTAGAGAGAGAGAGAACTGGAAAGAGAGATGAGAGTTGTGAGGGTGGTTGTGAAAAGACTTGTTTGAATAGATATTAATAGCTTATACTTAATGAGAGATAATGAACACAACATTGGGAATGGAAAAAATAGATGAATAAGGAAAGCCAAGCCGAGATGCTTGGTGTAGATTGCCCCTTTGAAATTCCAAAAAAAAAAAAAATTAAGGAATGAAAAGAAAAACACCATACCATATTTTGTGACATGATTTGCTTACCTTAATCCAAGAAGGAAACTTTCCATTGATTGCTCAACCTCCCATACTATCACCTTTGACAACTTGGAACAAATCAAACACCATGTCATGAAAGAATCATCGAACACAATAGAAGTATTAGGTCAAAAACATATGGAACGGACAAAAATTTGATTTTATATTTGCCAAGGATTTTGAATGACCAAGATGAATATACTCCTAGAATGAGATAACATGCACACACAGTGAAGATTTTAATCTCAATAAATTGCAACATGGTATGATTAGAGAATATATTGACAAAACATGAACACCAAGAAATCGATGAGAAAAACACCCTCAATCATGTAGCCTCTAGAATGTCTCCATTTTAGGCATTGAATCAGTCACTGAGAAGGAGCTATTCACACTCACACCATAGTGCTTGCCCAAATTTTTTTCCCAAGTGATGCACAATAAGTCATTGGCATTGAGCACATGAGTGAAAGCTTCAAAATGAATGGAGGCATCTTGTTCCTTTTCTCAGTGACCTTAGATTAGACACCCACTCTATGATAGGTTTCAAATGAGAATTTTTAACAAGGGATAATTATCACCAAGTTAAGAGGGGTCTCACTTTCAAGAGTCAAGAAGAGTTAAAATAGAAAACTAATCAAGTGATCACAAGAGATAATCGTGCAATGAATGAATGCAGGAATATGACCTTTTTTTTTTGTATTTTCTGTAATATACAATTATACAGAGATGCAGTTAGCTGACTGCACAGTTGTGCAGTCACCTGTGATCACACAATCCGAGAGAGTTCTTAAGGAAAGAGAATCTCTCAAAATCCAAAGCCTTGGTAAATATATCAGCAAGTTGATCTGTTGTTCCAACATGTTCAAGAGAGTGTCGAACCAGATTCTTAGCAATATCCTTGGCACTCATGTTATCACAAAAAAAAATTAGGGTTTCACTTTTCAATCCATAATCCTTTATCATTTGGTTCATCCACAACAATTGGGTACAACAACTACTTACTGCCACATATTCTGACTCAGCAGTAGGACAAAGAAACACATTTTTGTTTCTTACTGAACCAAGACACAAGATTATTCCCTAGGTAGAAACACCCTCCCGTGGTGCTCTTCCTATCATCTGTATTTCCATCCCAGTCAGAATCACTGAATCCCACCAAATTTGAATTGGTGTCTTTTGTGTAGCTTAACCCCAAATGAATGGTACCCCCAACATATATTATGATACGTTTCACAACTTTCAAGTGGGTTACTTTGGAGTCAGCTTGATACCTAGCACAAATACACACACTGAACATTATGTCAGGTCTACTAGCTGTAAGGTACAGCAAGCTCCCTATCATACTCATGTAGAGGGTGTGATCAACACTTTCATCCTCTTCATCTTTACAAAGCTTTTGGGATGATCCCATAGGAGTTTTCAGGTGTGAGGCATTTTCAAGCCCAAACTTCTTTACCAAATTTTTGGCATACTTTGATTGTGAAACTGACATTCCTTCTTTTGTTTGAGAAATTTGGAGACCAAGAAAGAATTTCAGTTCCCCAACCATGCTCATTTCGAATGTGGATGTCATACTTTTAACAAACATTTCAAGTAAGTCATTAGTAGTAGCACCAAAAACGATGTCATCCACATAGATTTGAGCAACAAGCATACCCTTTTTATTTTTCAAAACAAACAAAGTCTTATCAGCTGATGGATAAAAATCTTCTTCTAATAAAATACCTAGCAAGTGTACTAGCTACCGTTGTAGAAGTATGCACAAGCAAGGGTCGAACCACAGAGACTTGAGTGAATTAACAAGTTTATTTAATTAGTGTAAAGTAACCAAGGGGGGTTTGGTTTTGATTGATTAAAATAAACTAAATTGAAAAGAAAATAAATTAAACTAATGAAAATAAAGCAAAGATTGAAATCAAGATTGACAACGGGATTCACGGATTGGGTTTCACAATACATTCACTTTATGCTATTTGATTATTTAAAGAAGACATCAATTTCATTCTAGGGTTCATTCACAAAATCATGAGTTGGGGCGGTTTGGTGTGCGATTTGCAACTCAAATATTCTCTTTTTATTATACATCCAATTACGTTTAATATAATAATCCAAGAAAGCCTTAAGAACAAAAGAATAATTGAACCTAAACCAATTGATTTCAGTTAAGTCCTCGATTAGGTTTAAGTAGTAAAATAATGGTCATGTATCTATGCCCGAGTTACCGTAGCAATTGATACCCATAAATTCAAGGGCCAAAATTATCTTAACATAAATCTGAAACCCTAGAACGAATTAAACATATTTTACCACTCTAGAAAGAAATTGAATTAAGAATGAAAAGCTATAGCATAAAGATCATGTAATGTTATTCCCAATCGGCAAATCAATTACTTAGCTATTCATAATAAAAAATAAAAATTACAAAAATAAAATAAATAAAACCTGGAATCGAAATAATAAGACGGAACAATGGAATAGTTGTTGTTGTTGTGGGAATAGTGTGCGGCATAATTTCCAAAGAATAGTGTTTTTAGAATGCCCTTTTTCATAAACCAATTCCTCCTTTTATAAATCCCTAGGTTGCCAAGACTTGTCACCAAGCGTTCAACAGGCCCAATTCAATGGGCCCAAATCGTTCTTCAATCCTGACTCGTGAACACGAGTCGTTCAACATGGCCCAACTCGTTCTGATCAAACATTGCCCAAATTTAACACAGCCAAACACTGCCTCGGCCACTTCTTGGTTTGGCCGGCCACTGCCAGCCTTGCCATGCCTTGATTTTCCCCGGCCAGCAATTCCCATTTGGCCAGCCATGCCTTGATTTTTCCCATTTTGTCTTGCCTTGGTTTTGTTCCCTTTTTGATTCGTTCCGTAATAATTGCCACGTCGCACTTTGATCACTCTAATTTTCGCTTTCACACTTTCGTACTTGAACTTTTCAAATTTTCACTTTGGCCCCGGACTTTATTTAACCAATTTATCTTCTAATTTCCATAATTGCAATTTGGTCCCTGAACTTCCATAATTTACATTTTGGCCCTTGAACTTCCAAAGTGGGTGCAAATATTCTATTTTCAGCATTATTGCACTTCAGCCCCTGAACTATCAAAACACTCAAATATACATTAAATTCTCAAGGTTTCGAACAGAAAATAAGCTTAGAAACATATATTTTGGATGGGTAAATCCACATCCATCAAATACCCCCAAACCTACCTTTTGCTCGTCCTCGAGTAAAATAAAAGAACTAAACAAAAACAAAACTACCCTAGCAACTAAAAACAATCAACATAAAATATTTTTGATATGTTCTCAATATATACAAGGTTGTCGGCCAATCAAGTCTCAGATTCTCACAAAGAATGCTAAACAAGTGCCAATAAGAATGTGAAATTTCAATTACATTAATGCATCTAACCCACAATTTTCCACCTTTGCCTGAATGATGAATGAAATATGGGAGATCATGATCAATAAGATAAGACTGTTTATAGGTTCACTAAAGCATGCCCTACATCACAGATAACAAAACAATTTACAAGGATACTCATATGCACAATTACGCACTTGTCAACCCGATTACTCAATATTGAATTAACATATGGCTCAAAGTTAAATCCACAACAATTGTGGGGCTAGGTTCACGGGTACAAATGAAGGAATGGACATACAAACACAAGAATGTGAAACTAAAAGCCTTCAATTGCATATTATTCCTTCCGGAATTTCAGCTTTTCCGCTCATCTTTGTTTCCCCAATACTTCAACCTCCAAACTTGACTTTATCATACTTTATACATGTGGGGTTGAAAGCATTCCCTCGCTCAATATAGGTCACTGATCAATTATACTTCACAACATTAGGGGGCAAGCTGTTTCTTTTTCTTTTTTTTTTTTTTTTTTGACTTGAACTTGAACTATTTTTTTGGTTCTTGCCCCCTTTTATACAATATACATCCACTTCACAATTTTTGACCTTCCTCACTCATTCCCATAATTTCCCTATGTAACCCCCAAACTTGAACTTTTCAAATTTCACATTCTTTCAAAGGTAGGATAAACCTATTCTAGGTGTCAAGGGTTAGGGAGTAGGCGTCAAATGAAGGCGAATGGTGGTCTAGATGTCCATTCTTTATAAACAGGCTCAAAATGGGATCAAGTGACAATTCAAATATAAACAGTGACGAGAAAGTCGAAGGCTCACAAGAGGGTTAACAAAGAAATATAAGCCATAAATATCAAGTAATCTATTGATTTGTTATTGACAAGCGTGCAACCATGTTCTAGGACCCCGAGAATGTCAAAGTGAACCCATAAAGGACACCTAAATTAATGACCATGATCAAGAAATATGATGGAAGTGAATGGTGGTGCAATTGTGTTTTACATGTATTAATGCAATTCTAATAAACAAATTCAAATTGGCACAAACTAACAAAACTCAATCAAAAGCCCTCAAATCATCATGGACGTTGGCCAACTTCCAAACATATAATGAGAACAAAATTTAAAATTTTTCTATTTTTTGGAGGGTGACACTATATACACTCCCCTATAAACCCACAAACTCGGAGAGATATCTACCCCCAAAATCAAAACATGCTATGTCCTCATAGCAAAGAGAACAAAAATATGTCTCGGATTCAAAGGCCGATATGACACAACAAAGCAAATATATAAAGCAATAAAAACGTACCTACTTGGGTTGCCTCCCAATTAGTCCATTTGGTTAAGGTCGTTAGCGCGACCATTGCTCCCACCTAAATGGGATTTGAGGTGGCCACATTCATTTTGGCCTTGGCTTTCCTTCCCTTGGCCCACTTTGCACATTCTCGGGCACAAACGCCCGCAACTTTCCACAAAAATTCACCCTTTGTTATATGTTCGGGTGGAGCCCAAGGGATTTTCTTAACCTTTTTCTTGCCCTTTTTCTTTTTCTTCATTTTCTTTTTCTTGGGGGCCTCTCCCCCAAACTCATTCTTAGCCTTAGTCTTATCACAATCATTCCCCTCATCTTCCTCCACAAAATCACAAGTATCCTGAACACACATCTTAGCCAAGAAAGTATCAAAAATATCAAGAAAACAACAATCTTCCACATTAGCACCTGAGTCCTCATTATTAGATTTCAGAGGGAAGAAAGATTTTAATGGGGACACCGACCCCTTTTGGGATCGGCCTAGGGGGTGATACAGGCCATCACAAGAACCAAGATTGTCGGTCTTATTTTTCACAGCACACAAGTGGGAACCCGCACTATCCCTAGATTTCTCACCATCATTCACAAACACTTTATAAACATCACTCTTACTATCATGCCATAAATGCTCATTCACCTTTACCCTATCAATGAATTGACAAGAACTGTCATCATCCATAGGGTGTTTCATGGCATCAAACACAGATATGTCAATTTTTTCACCAGCCACAGTCATAGAAAGTTTGCCATTCCCCACATTAATAATAGTGTTGGTCGTCGCCATGAAAGGTCTCCCAAGTAATATGGGTGAATCACGACGACTTCCTTCACCTCTTGGCATCTCAAGCACCACAAAATCAACAGGCACAATGATTGAATTTACCTGAACTAAAAAATCCTCCACAATACCCACAGGTCTTTTAATGGACCGATCCGCAAGTTGTAGGGCCATTGTGGTGGGTTTTAATTTGGGTAAACCCAACTCCTTATACAGATAATAGGGCAGCAAATTAATGCTAGCACCAAGATCCAACATAGCTTTCACCTTCTTTGACTCTCCCATAGTAATAGAAATAAGAAAGCTTTCGGGGTCTTTCAATTTGGGTGGAAGACTATGTTGTACCACTGCACTAGCATTCTCACTCATCAATACTCTCTCATTTGTCCCATACCTATGTTTCTTGGAATTTAATTCTTTGAAAAATTTAGAATAAGCAGGAATGTTTTTTATCACATTGAGTAAAGAGATATTGATATTCACCTTAGAAAATATGTTCATCAAATCCGACATTTGCTTATCCAATTTATGTTTTAAAAGCCTTCCGAGAAACGGTATGGGAGGTACATATGGCTTGGGGGTTGGAGAATCAACTTTAGAATCTCCCCCATGTCACTTGTACTCTTTTCACTCACATCATTACTATTATCTACAACAGGAGGGGGAGGAGAAGATGAAGACGGATTTACCTTATTACCTACCTGTTTGCCATTTTGGAGGGTGATAATGGCATTTGCTTGATGTGGTTGGCTCGAAAAGGTCCCAGGCTTATCACCTTGTAGGGCGGTTTCCAATTGCCCAATTTGAGTCTCCAACTTATGAAGGGCAGCTTCATGGGTCTTGGAAGCTTGTTGACTTTCCGCCCTCAATTGATTATTTTCAGCCTGCATTTTCTCCATGGCCACTTACCACGGTTCCCTTTTTTGCTCATACTGTCCCGGTGGAGGTTGAGGATGGAGAGGCTTATTTTGTTCTTGATTACCTCCCCATGAAAAATTTGGGTGTTGCTTCCACCCCGGGTTGTATGTATTCGAATAAGGATTATTATTTTGAGGGAACCGCTGGCCAAATCCTTGCATTGCATGTGCCTGTTCAGAATTAAACAGCAAACCACTTTGACACATGTTAGTAGCATGAGTGTTAGAACCACAGTTAGCACAACTATCATAAACAAGATGAGCAGTAGAAGGCACAGAAGAAGAAGAAGCATTTTGCAAAGCTAATTTATCAAATCTTTGGTAATGCAAACTGCTTAGCAATCTCGTTGCTTAGCCCTACCTCATTCACTCCCCTTGTTGTCCCCCTTGATCTCTTTTATTGAGAATTAGCACTCAACATTTCAAACAATTCCTGGCACAGTTGGACAGTCTTGCTTCCCAAACTACCTCCTGCTGCATTATCTACCATTGATTGGTATTCAGGGGATAAAGCCCCATAAAAAGTTTGATGCAACATAGAAGCAGGGAAGTTATGGTGGGGACACTAAATTTGTAACATCCTAAACCTATCCCATGCCTCGTGAAAGGCTTCCCCCGATTCCTGAGCAAATCCCATAATGTTCACCCTAAAATTAGTCAATGCATCATAAGGGTAAAATTTTGTCAGGAAAGCATCATGCAAAGCATCCCAAGAGGTGATGCTACTAGGAGGAAGTAACAATAGCCAAGTTTTGGCTTTATCTTTCAATGCATACGAAAAACACTTCAGTCGCAAGTGCTCCGAAGTAACCCCCTCCTTAATAGGGAAACCACTCACAGTGGACATGAATTCTCTCAAAAATGTCAATGCATCCTCACCAGATAAACCATGAAAATTGGGAAGCATGTTAAAATAATGGCCTTTAATTTTATATGACAGTGTTGTATCGGGCAACACTATGTACGACCCCGATGTGTCGACCCTAGGCCTGGCAAAAGCATTCATTGTTTGGTCTGCCATCACCAAATTAAATTCTTCTTCTTCCTCGGTGGAAGAAGTTTCCAACTCACTTAATTCTTCCTCTGTCTCGATAACAAAAGTTTCAGAATCAGTTGACTCTTGAATAGAGGGAATGCCCCTAGCGAGTCTATCAATATTATCATTCACAGGAACCAACGCGGGATTCAAGGAACGTCTACCAAACATGCACCGATTAAATAAACTTGTTAAAAATCACAACAAGTCCCCGACAACGGCGCCAAAAACTTGATGGATAAAAATCCTCTTGTAATAAAATACCTAGCAAGTGTACTAGCTACCGTTGTAGTAGTATGCACAAGCAAGGGTCGAACCACAGAGACTTGAGTGAATTAACAAGTTGATTTAGTTATTGTAAAGTAACTAAGGGGGTTTGGTTTTGATTGATTAAAATAAACTAATGGTCATGTATCTATGCCCGAGTTACCTTAGCAATTGATACCCATAAATTCTAGGGCCAAAAGTATCTTAACATAAATCTGAAATCCTAGAACGAATTAAACATATTTTACCACTCTAGAAAGAAATTGAATTAAGAATGAAAAGCTATAGCATAAAGATCATGTAATGTTATTCCCAATCCGCAAATCAATAACTTAGCTATTTATAATAAAAAATAAAAATTACAAAAATAAAATAAATAAAACCTGGAATCGAAATAATAAGACGGAACAATGGAATAGTTGTTGTTGCTGTGAGAATAGTGCACGGCATAATTTCCAAAGAATAGTGTTTTTAGAATGCCCTTTTTCATAAACCAATTCCTCCTTTTATAAATCCCTAGGTTGCCAAGACTTGTCACCAAGCGTTCAACAGGCCCAATTCAAGGCCCAAATCGTTCTTCAATCCTGACTCATGAACACGAGTCGTTCAACATGGCCCTACTCGTTCTGATCAAACATTGCCCAAATTTAACACAGCCAAACACTGCCTCGGCCACTTCTTGGTTTGGCCGGCCACTGCCAGCCTTGCCATGCCTTGATTTTCCCCGGCCAGCAATTCCCATTTGGCCAGCCATGCCTTGATTTTTCCCATTTTGTCTTGCCTTGGTTTTGTTCCCTTTTTGATTCGTTCCGTAATAATTGCCACGTCGCACTTTGATCACTCTAATTTTCGCTTTCACACTTTCGTACTTGAACTTTTCAAATTTTCACTTTGGCCCCGGACTTTATTTAACCAATTTATCTTCTAATTTCCATAATTGCAGTTTGGTCCCTGAATTTCCATAATTTACATTTTGGCCCTTGAACTTCCAAAGTGGGTGCAAATATTCTATTTTCAGCATTGTTGCACTTCAGCCCCTGAACTATCAAAATACTCAAATATACATTAAATTCCCAAGGTTTCGAACAGAAAATAAGCTTAGGAACATATCTTTTGGATGGGTAAAACCACATCCATCATCAGCCTCTCCTCTTTTAAAACCAAGTTGAATTAGGTGCTCCAATAGTCTACCAAACCAAGCTCTTGGGGCTTATTTAAGACCATAGAGTGCCTTTTTCAACTTATACACATGATTGGGTTTGGAAGGCTCCTCAAACCCTTTAGGTTGCTCAACAAAAGCTTCCTCATTCAAAACACCATTTAGGAACCCACTCTTAACATCCATCTGATGTAGAGTGATTTTCAAGTAGCATGCAATAGCTAACAACAATCTGATGGACTCGATGCGGGCTACGGGGGCAAATGTTTCATAAAAGTCCACCCCTTCCATTTGAGTGTAGCCCTGAGCCACCAAACATGCTTTGTTCCTTATTATATTGCCTTGTTCATCAGATTTATTCTTAAATATCGATTTGGTCCCAATCACATTGACGTGAGAAGGACTAGGAACTAAGAACCAAACGTCATTTTTTCAAACTGAATTAGTTCCTCTTGCATTGCATTAATCCAGTTTTCATCTTTCAAGGCTTCCATGACATTCTTAGGCTCATAATTAGCGACAAAACAACAAGATCTCACCTGAGTGTACACAGATTGTACACTTAACAAACCTGCAAGTTCACGGTATTTGACCTTTTTCCCTCGTATTTTCATTCCTTCATCCACTCCCCCAATGACCTGGGAAGTAGGATGATTACCCTGTATTCTGGAGGATATGTCACCTTCTCTGCTCACATCTTCTTCATCAGTTTCACAATCTGAACGTTGGTCATCAGCTGTTTAACCACTTGTATTGTCAGTTGTGTGAACAACTGGCTGTACAACAGTTTGCACAGCAGGCATTTCTGCAGTTTCATTCACCTCTACTGGTTCAGATTCGTCATTAACTGGTTCTGGCTCCCATGTACAACCTGTAATATCATCCTCAAAAATTTTTGACATTAAGATCAGTAGCATCATCAAAAACAACATTTATAGATTCCATGACCATTTTGGTTTTGAGATTATATACTCTAAATGCCCTACTATTTGTTGAGTATCCAAGGAAAATAGCTTTGTCACTTTTGGAGTCAAACTTAGAAAGATACTCACGGTCATTTAAGATGTAACAAATACATCCAAAAACATGAAAATATTTTACCGTGGGTTTCTTCCCAAGAAAAATCTCATAGGGAGTCATGGTACTTCCCATCCTTAGAAAGACACGATTCCCCACATGACATGCTGTGTTCACAGCTTCTGCCCAAAACTTCTTGGACATATTTTTAGAGCTCAACATCACTCTAGCCATTTCTTGTAATGTGCGATTTTTCCTTTCCGCCACCCCATTTTGTTGAGGGGTTTTAGGGGCTGAGAACTCATGAGTAATACCCTTTGAATCGCAAAAAGCTGAAAAAGTGGCATTTTCAAATTCGGTACCATGATCTGATCTGACTCTAATGGATTTTAGGTCATATAAGTTTTTGACCTTTTTGTACCAAATTTTAAATTCATCAATGGTGTTGGACTTTTCCCTTTAAAAAATGACCCAAGTATATCTAGAAAAATCGTCCACACACACAAAATAGTATTTTTCCGAGACAAACTCTCCACCTCTATAGGACCCATAAGCTCAGTGTGGATCAATTCAAGACATCTTGAGGTCCCACAGTTTTGGACCTTTTTGTGACTTGCTTTGGTTTGTTTCCCCTTTTGACATGACCCACACACGTTTAAATTTTTCTAATCCAGTTTGGGCAAATCTTTTGCAGCCCCAAAATTGATTAAATCTCTGATTTTTCTTTCACTAGCATGACCAAGTTTTTGGTGCCAGATTGTAGTCTCATCCAGTTTAGTGGAAAAACATGACACTGTGCTACCAACTTTGTAGCAGTTATCAGAGGATCGAACACCAGTTAAAATGCACACATTTTTATTATCAAAGACTTCACAACTGGACTTGTCGAATTTAACAAATAAGTCATCATCACACAATTGACTTATGCTTATCAAATTTGCCTTGAGTCCTTCAACATGAACGACATTGTGGAGATGAGGCAAACCTGATACATTCAACGTACCTTTGCCAATCACTTTACCTTTAGCTCCTCCACCAAAATTTACCTTTCCACATTTGAATGGTATGTACTCGTTGAAGTTTTCACGAGTTCCTGTCATGTGCCGAGAACAGCCAGTGTTAAAGTACCAGGACCCTACCACACTGCTCTTCAGAGGGGTGAAGGCAACCTGACAGTTCATAGTATCCTTTCTTACCCAGGCAGATTTCCTCCCAGCTTTGGGCTGTGAGTGTTGTTGTGTGTTGGGTTGTGCACTCAACTGTCTGTCCATGTGACCACGCACATTTCCAAAACCCAGTTCCTATTTCAATTTGTAATAGTAAGGTCTAATGTGACCTGGAGCGAAGCAATGGTGACACACATGCCTCCTCTTACTGTTTTGTTTGCTTGTAGCATTATGAACAGATTTACTAGAGTGGTAAGTATTTGCCTTTTGATCTTTCGACGTGATTGCTCCTTCTTTCACAAAAACGGAATCTCCATAGCCAATCCCTACTTTTCTTTGGTTTCCCATTTTCAAAACTTCATCTAACTTGGCTTTACCAGAGTTTAGCCTTGTTAGGGTTTCAATTTCTTTTTCAAGATTCGTTTTAAAAGTTTCACATTCCATATCTTTCTTTGTGAGTAAAACTTCTAACTTGGCTATGGAGTCCTTTTGAGAGTCACATTCTTTTGACAAACTCTTAACTTCTGATTTTAATTTGATATTTTCAGCCATTAATTTCTCGTTTACCTGTTTAAATGCTTTGAGTTCACTACAACAAAAAAGGGCTTTGACAACACTACTAGAAACAGCTTATTTACCCACGGAATATTCCGTGGGTAATCATGGAATTCCGTGGGTAATCTTCATTTACCCACGGAAATCGTCCGTAGGACGTCCGTGGGTAAATTTTTGTGAGTAATACTCACGGAAAATTCCGTGGGTATTACCCACGGAATTTCCGTGAAAAAGCAAACATATCCGTCGGAAATAAAATAAAATACCCACGGAAATTTTTTTTTCCAATTCTGATAAAATTATCCACGGAAATTTCCGTGGGTAATTTTTAATTTTTTTCCATTTCTGATCAAATTACCCACGGAATATTCCGTGGGTAATTGATATTCAATTACCCACGGAAAATTCCGTGGGTAATATTCCCAATTACCCACGGAATTGTCCGTGGGTAATATTAAAATTAAAAAATAATATTTAACTGCTCTTTTTACCCACGAAAATATCCGTGGGTAATGTGGAAAATTACCCACGGAATATTCCGTGGGTAATTTATACTCAATTACCCCCGAAATATTCTGTGGGTAATTTTATCATAAGTGAAAAAAAATTGATTATTACCCACGGAAATTTCCGTCGGTAATCTTATCAGAATTGAAAAAAAAATATTTGAAAATTTAAAAAATCACAGAATATTCCGTGGGTAATTGATATTCAATTACCCACGGAAAATTCCGTGGGTAATATTCCCAATAACCCACGGAATTGTCCGTGGGTAATATTAAAATTAAAAAATAATATTTAACTGCTCTTTTTACCCACGAAAATATCCGTGGGTAATGTGGAAAATTACCCACGGAATATTCCGTGGGTAATTTATACTCAATTACCCACGAAATATTCCGTGGGTAATTTTATCATAAGTGAAAAAAAATTGATTATTACCCACGGAAATTTCCGTGGGTAATTTTATCAGAATTGAAAAAAAAATATTTGAAAATTTAAAAAACCACCTGTAAAAGCCAATAATCCAATACTCCAATACTTATATAACATTCACACCATCCACACAAACAATATACACAATTCTTAAACATTCTTAAACAATGTCTTTCAAACCACAAATAAAATATTAACACGTACAAATCTCTAAACAACATAACATATTACAAACCAAAAAAAAAAGTCTAGTAGTTAAGTTGCCACTCCAAACCAAATAAAAACAAGTCAAATTCAACTTTTACGACTGTTACCACCACGACCACCCCTACGCCCACATCCACTCAAAGTTCCATTCGAATTTAGATATGGTCCAATAGAAGAGTTAGAGTTATTACCACTAGGAGGTTGTTGTTGTAGTAGTTGTTGTTGGAGCATAGATCTCATCATTTCTTGCATTTGTTGCTGCATCTCTTGCCGCATTTTTTCATTCTCTTGCCGCATCTCTTCCTTCTCTTGTTCCTTCTCTTGCTGCAATTGTTCCTTTTCTTGCCGCAAACGTTCCTCCATTCGCTCTTCCATTTCCTTAACCTGGGTGTTTACACGAGTGTCAACTTGGGTGTTCAGTGTCTCAGTCAGGCTTGCTATAATCTCATCCTTTTGTCTCATTTGAGCATCATAGTCCACACTACTGGAGGAAGAAAAAGACTGCGAAGAACGGCTGCTTAATGGCAAGTCAAAGAAAGCAGCTCCATGATTTCCGAATCCGGGCAATCGATCACCTTTTTGTCGCCCGTGATGAATGGTAATGGCCTTCCAAAGTCCTGCTCGAAATGGAGGCAGTCCGGTGCTTTCAATCTCGATAATTCCCTCCTCAATAGCCTCTTCACGAGCACGCCTCACATATGTTTCCTGTTCAATATATAACAAAAAACAATTAATAATGACAAAAGGATAATTATTCAAAGTATTAATCATAAGCTTGGCATTGAACAAAAAGTACATAAAAATGATAATAAAAGGAGACGAATTAATGCTAGTATTGTAGGAGTAGCATGGAATTAATGTTTTTCTGTTCCGGTTAATGTTGAAAATTTAAATGAAATAACTATGAATATACGTCCTCTGTCCCAAAAAAAGTTCTTGTTTACTTTGTTTTATCCAAGTTGATTAATTTTACCATATGTTTGGTCAGCCAGCTTTGAAAGTTTCATCTTCTTTTTTGGGTTATAGGTAATTGTCATTTTGACATCTTATATTTGATCTTCATGAATATATTGGTAACAAAAAATATTTCGTTGGTAATAGTGGCAAAATATTTCGTGGAGAAAGCTTTTGCTAACAAGAATCATTCAAGAATTCACATTGAGGAGTCAAATTTTCTTAAAAGTTTTTTTTTTTATAAATGAGACTAACTTTTTTGGGACAAACGAAAATAGAAAATTTTGGGACAATGTGCGTAGTAACACTTCTTTGTGAACCATTGGAAAAGGCTGCAATACCTAATTAGTGGAATAGCGAGCTGAAATACCTAATTAGTGAAGTACATTATTGGAGGAATATCTATCATTATCCCCTTGTGATTTTTCATTATTAATTTTTGTTTGGTTGAGACCCATTAATCAAACTTGTTTATTGTACTTCAACTTAAATAGTTATAATCTCTCATGTATTTTCCCATCAGCACATGTCAAAATTTCATCATTCCAAATTTCATAGCCTAACCATCAAGCTCATTCGATTACTGAAATGATCGTCCATTTTCGTAATGCCCATAACATGAAAAACGGACATTTATTTGAATTTCACTTAGGGAGTAATATAAAATCTGAATTTTTTATTCAGGAACCTAACTCAATCAAAATGAAAAAAAAAACAGACTAACTAATTCAATGGATTACATTCCGATTTTTTTTACATACTTTCTGCAAATTGGATGGCTGAACTGGCCAGAAGGGAAAGAGAAAGAGGGAATACACTGAGGAGGTGGCCGAAAGGGAGAGAAGAGATCCAAATGGGCGCCAGAGTGACAAATCCGGTGTAATGAATGGAGGCTGCCGACTTGGGAGCTCGTCAATCGCCGTGAAATCAAATATCCTCGCCGCCTAATAGAGAGGGAGCTCACGTCAATGGTAGCTCGTCAATCGCCATCGACGCCGAGTAAAGAGGGATCGAAAACGTACATAGGGAGAAAGAGGAATTCTCGTGTTATTTAAAAAAAAAAAACTTACCCACGAAAATTTCAGATTACCCACGGAAATGTCCGTGGGTATTACCCACGGAAACCATTCCGTGGGTAATTCCAAGGAAATTCAGTTTACCCACGTAAATATTAGATTACCCACGGAAATTTCCGTGGGCATTACCCACGAAATAGTTTCCGTGGGTATTACCCACGGAATTTATTCCGTGGGTAATTAAACTAATTACCCACGGAAATTCCGTGGGTAATAGACATTTACCCACGGAATTTCCGGGAGAATTTTTTTTTATATTTTTTACTTTGACTTTTTTAAACCGTGGGTAATTAGGTTTTTTCGTGGGTAATACCGTGGGTAATACCCACGGAATATTCCGTGGGTAATATTCCGTGAGTAATCGAACAGATTCTAGTAGTGCAACGTTTTTTAAACGTTGTTAAAGACCTTTGACAACGTTTATCAAAACGTTGTGTCATCCACCGTTGTCTTAGGTCCCAGTTTAAGACAACGTTTTTTGAATGTTGTAAAAAAGGTCATTAAACGTTGTAACCAGGCTAATGACAACGTTTATAAAAACGTTGTAGTAACTATATTGACAATGTTTTAATAAAACGTTGTCATAATAAAATGACAACGTTTATAAAACGTTGTAAAACATGTTAAGACAACGTTTATAAAACGTTGTCTAAATTATTAAGACAACATTTCTTTAAACGTTGTCTAAATATGTTTTACAACGTTTTATAAACGTTGTCATTTTATTATGGCAACGTTTTATTAAAACGTTGTCAATATGAATAATTAAAAAAAAAATTCCCCTCCATGTTTGACAACGTATTGTAAACGTTGTCTTAATGCTTTATACAACGTTTTCAAAACGTTGTTAAAGTGAAAAAAAAAATTATTTCCCCCCCCCCCCCCAAATTCACATATGCCCCCTGCAATTTAGACACCTATAGTCATTTCATTAAAAGCACACATTCAAGCACTGTTGAACTATAAAAATATGATACAATTGCAAACACGAACAAAGTTTAAGCACAATATACATTTATTACAAGAGATATAGCTAGACAACAAAAAAAAAAGTGTATCAGCACCATTCAAGCACTACTGCTGAACTAAAGTGAGTTTTCTATTTACAGTGGTAGCCAATGAGGGCCGAGGCTTCTTTGTTCAAGGAGATGGCAGCCACAACTAAATTGTGCAATAAGTCTGAATATGCACAAAAAAAAGTGCATATTTGTACAAGAAACTTAGTCTTACTACATTTTCAACCAACTCACCATACTGCCCGGTCTGATCCGGCAAGATAACGATGAAATATGCTAAGTTAAGTTGTTGCTGTGCTTGACCTTGAGAAGTTAAATCCAAAACCTGATACATTTCCTTCAGCTTCAAAGAGATTGTATTAAATCCAGCCATGAACTCGTCTAACCTGTACATTGTAACCAAATAAGTTCATGAAAACAATACTTGTAAACAAATTTCATAGAAATATTATCAGAAAGAAGCTATTTGCCTTTTCTTTCTCCATTCATCGTATTGCTTCTTTGTATCATCGCGTTCTTGAGTTACCGTATTAAGCTCTTCTACTCGTTCATTGTACAGGGATACTTTCTTTCGGTATCTGTCATTGATACAAATAAGAAAAAAGAATAGAAAACCCATAAATATGAATGACCTTCAAATGAAAGGAGAATGATGAATAAAAAGGCCCTCCAAATGGTTAAACGTGCACTTTTGCCAAAACTTTTAACATTGGAGAAAGAAGTTCTGACCAAGAATTTGGAATTCAATGGATTTATAAGGACACAATTTAAGTCACAATATGCACAACTGGGATAGTGCATTATGCACATTTGAATCAAGAACTCAGACAACCAATCAAATCAAGGAACCAAGACTTTGACCAAATATTTGGAATTCAATTCAAGCTAAACAACTTAGAATTAGTCTCAGCTATGATCCCCACTCCCAGTTCTAGAAAGAGGCAATTGCTCAAATATATGGCAAGATAGTCAAATGCCTACAATCACCCAACCCCGGGAGGATAAACCGATGCCGAAACCCAAGAAAAAAGAGAACCAATTTCCACAAATTAACTCGAAACAAATCCACCCTTTGATTAATATTCCAATATTCAAACAAACAGACAAATAGAACAATAGGCACAACAAAGACATATTTCATTGTTTAATTCTTTGTACAGGTAATTCTCCCTTTTCTGCATATGGGTATTCAACCTCCATGATTGAACAACCAATCTCAGAAAAAAAAAAGTTCATTTTCAAGAATTATAATAATAACACATAATACAACAAAATTGAACATTAAAAATGAAAAGAAAAGAACCCATTTTCTGAAACAATCAAAAAAATTCAATGGGCAATTTAAAAAAAAAAAAAACTCACTTGTAACACCACAGTGATAGCAAGGTCCATGCTTTCCCATGTATGAATAATTTCTTTCTTTCTTTCCTTTAAATTTCAAATTAGAGAAATTTTGAAAAGGGGAAAGGGGAAAATGAACTAATTTTGAAGGAAAAAAAGTTTGAATAGTATTTTTAAAAATATAGTATGATTTACTTAATATATCCCTGAAATGGTGTATTATCTAAGCAGAATAAACAGAATACTTACAGATGGAGGAGGAAGGACCCGTGCCTCAACAGACACCATTGTGGGCCTCACTTGAATCCCAAATTCCTTATTCGCAAGTTCATCCTGATTGTAGTTGTTGCTATTTACCATCTGTGAGCACAAGTGAAATTCATCGGATCGTGCTCTAGATTCGGATAAAGTAACCATATCAGTAACACACCCAACATTCATCAATCATCACAATAAAGTAAAAATAGAGGGAGGGAGTTATACAAAGGTATACCAAACAACAGAGATCTCTCGAAATCCAAGTCCAAGTATTCCATCTAACTTGGCTGCCAAAAATGTGATGCCTGGCTCGCTGGTCACTTCCATGAACAAAGACCATGTTATATCAGCAAATTAAAGTAAACCAACTACCAAATTGCTTCCAAGAGAGTTCAATAGAAATGTACAGGATTCTAAAGGTTTGCTTACCTGTTTTTCCAGCCCTCCAATGTCATTGTAGTCTTCAGTAGGAGGTTTTTATAGATCCATCAAATGTTTAAAATCTGCAATACCCGATAAAGAATGAGCAAAAATTACAACTCCAATTCAGATGGATCTGACAGTGATAAAAGAAGCGAAGTAGTTTCCGATTACGATGACTCGGATAATACAGAAGGGCACATGCCAGGAATGAAAAGAAAGAGATCCAAATAATTAAATTTTGTATATATGCTAGCACAAGTAATGTAATAAACAAATATAATGACACTATAATTTAAGAATATAATTATAGATCCAAGAAACTCAATCAAATAATTAAATATACCACTTTGTCATCACATCCCACTCTTGTGCAAGCACTATCTAGGTCATCATTGGTTTTATCAAGAAAAGCTACATCAAGTGGGTTATACGACAATTCATCATTCTCATCATCACTCTTATCATAGATTCCCATATCATGATAGCCCCTTGGTGGTGGTCTGACAACAACTTCCCAATTAGATGTTTTGCTTTCTCTCCAATAGAACACTTGTGAGGCTTGTGCTGCTAGTATGAAAGGATATCCTTTAAATTGATCTTGAAATTGAGCAAAGTTGACTAATGTAAATCCTTCTTCAACCTTCACTCCACGATAAATATTTGCCCAATCACACTTAAATAAGGGAATCTGAAATGTAAGATAGTCCAACACTATAATGTCACGCAAGATCCCGTAGTGACCTATTGTGCTGCTACTAGATAAGCAATTGTCATTTGGCCCAGATTGACGTATTGTAGTTGCTTCAAGTGAAACACCACTATTCTGTGTGGAGTTTTCGGTGTCCTTGGTACGAAATCGACGACCATTTATTATATAGGCAGAATATGAGAGTGCTTGCCTTCTAGGCCCATACGATAACCACTTTATTGTTTCAAAAACTCCTACTTCGCCTGAGGCTATTTGGTCTTTAACCTGTATATTTATATTAGATAAATAACATATGTATTCACAATGTATAACCTAATAAAGTTCAAATAATATGTTAGAAACCTTTTTCGTAAACCAACTAGAGAAAGTGTCTGAATGCATCTTTGAAAGTTGTTCATCGGATATACCAGTATGTATTATCTTCAACTCTTCCATATGCATCATAAAAATAAAGAAAGAGTGAAAAATATTCCTAAGAAATAAACTAGACAAATTTGCATTTAACTTAAACTTACACTTCATATGGTTCCACTTCTGCCGTATTAAACAACACATATCGATGACCATTTTGCATGTCTTCATTAGACAATGTAATATGCTCTCCTTTGGAAATTGGTCGTCCCTCAAATGTTTTCTCATCTTGATAATCCTCATTGCGTTTATGTGTTTCAAATAGTGCACAACTTTCCTTAATGTACTCACAACAAAATCCTATGGATTCTTCGGCAAGATAGCCTTCACATATGCATCCTTCGGGTCGTGCCAGATTTCTAACATATTCCTTGCCCGTCTTCATAAATCTGAATGGATTGGATATAAATTAATTAGGGAGGAAAATATCATTAAAGCCTATTATCAGATAATAAATGGATATGGAATACCTTTCAAACGGATACATCCAATGAAATTGATTTGATCCACAAAGACGAGTTTCTCGACCTAAATGTATTGTCAAGTGAATCATAATATCGAAGAATGAAGGAGGTAAATATCTTATAATCATGCACAATGTCTCAATTATCTCCTGTTCTGCAGCTTCAATTTTTTCGACATCAACCACTCTTTGGCTTATATCATAGAAAAATGAACAGAAACGAAGTAATGCATTTCTTGGCCATTTGGGTAAAAGTCCTCTCAATGCGGCCGGCAATAAGCATTGCATCAATACATGGTAATCATGGGATTTGAGTCCAAGTATCTTGTCGATGCAAAACTGTTCGCAATATTAGAGCTATACCCGTTGGGAACTTTCAAATTTCTTACTCGCCAATAAAATGTCTCTATCTCAGAACTTGTTAAAGTACATTGGCCTGGTGGAAGGAGTATCTTATCATTCTCATCGAGCCTTGGGTGCAACTCTGGCCGAATTCCCATACTTTCTAAGTCTTTACGAGCAGCATGACCATCTTTTGATCTTCCTTTTATATCAAGCAAAGTGCAAAGTAAACTCTCACCACAATTTTTCTCTATGTGCATTAAATCCAAACAGTGACGTACCAACAAATCCTAAAAATAACATATATTATAAGTTATCAGCTAGCTATTAACTACTCCCTCCGTCCCATTCGAAAAGGCACTTTTGGTCAATAAGATATTTATAATTAGATTTGCATTAATGCTTGAGTCAAACAAAACTTGAATTGACCAAAAGTGACTTTTCGAGTTGGACGGAGGGAGTATATCATTATATTGAATTAACAGTAAAGCACAAAATTTGCTTTTATCTCGTAGTAGGGCAACTCAAAAAAAATTGTTTTTTTCTTCCAATTCAGGACCTTAACTTTCATCTTTTTAATCTTCCTCTTCCTTTTCTTGTTTCTCTTACCTTTTTCCCTTCCTTGTCTCGGTTCTTCATCATTGCTCGTTTCATCCCATTTTCCAAAATCATTTTCAATCCCATTAACAACTTCTAAAATTTCAGAACCGGATAATATATGAGATTTCCTCCTCTTCTCATGGGTTCCATCAAACCATTTCTTCTTCTTTCGGTAAGAATGATTGGATATAAGAAACCGTCGATGACCCATATACACACACTTGTGATTATGAGGTAGTTATATTGAACAAGTATCAGCACCACAAATAGGACATCCCATCTTACCCTTAGTCATACACCCAGCTAGATTGCCATAAGCCGAAAAATCATTAATCGTCCACATGAGAATAACCCTCAGATTGAACATGCTCTTCTTAAATGCATCGTACACCTCAACCCCACTTATCCATAATTCTTTCAAATATTCAATCAATGGCCTTAAATATACATCAATATCATTTCCTGGTTGCCTTGGACCAGGGATTACTAAAGTTAACATCATATTTTCTCTTTTCATGCAAAGCCAAGGGGGGAGGTTGTAATTAACAAGCATCACAGGCCAACAACTATGTGTAGAACTTAGATTACTGTAAGGATTAAATCCATCTGTGGCAAGTCCAAGTCTTAAATTCCGAGGATCAGATGAAAAAAAGGCCATTTACTATCAATAGACTGCCATTGTGGCGAGTCAACAGGATGTCGCATTTTGTTATCATTGCTATGATGACTACTATGCCACAATAATTGTTCAGAACTCTCCAATGATCTGAACATCCTTCTAAATCTGGGAATAATAGGAAAGTATCTCAACACCTTGGCTGGTACCCCCTTTTTAATTTTACGCTCATCTCCTTTTCCTACCACTTTCCACCTAGATTTCTCACACCTCGGGCAATTGTCTAGATCTGCCAGCTCTTTTCTAAATAGACAACAATCTTTAGGACATGCATGTATTTTTTCGTAACCCAAGTCAAAGGTCTTAAGTAATTTTTTTGCAGCATACGTGGAACTAGGAAGAACATTCTTTTGTGGCAACATGTGACCTAAGATTTTGAGAAGATCGGTAAATGCTTTGTCAGAAATACCGTTGACCGCTTTATGTTTGAAAAGCATAAGCGCCGTTAGCTTTGTATAGTCCGCCCATATACAAGGGAGTTTCTGCCTCTTCTAATAATTTTGAAAACCCCTCATCTTCCATTGCTTCAGTATAATTTGGAATCGTTTCCTCGTTAACATGTGCATCTACAAACATCCTATATGTATCTGGTATATCATCGAGATCATGTGTCATTTTGGAGGAAGTGCTAGGACGTTCTTCCCCGTGAAAAATCCAAACATTGTATGTCTTATCCATGCCAAGCATAACCAAGTGTGAGATTACATCATCACTAGTCTGGTAATCCAAATTTCTATAACGAGTACAAGGACATCGAATTTTAGAGGGATTTCCTAGACTCTCAAAACACACTGCTACAAAATTTCTTACTCCTTCCCTGTAACCATCACTTGGCCTACAAACAAAATTATACATATTACATAGATGGCACAAGAAATCTTGCAACTATCAAAACTACTATTTTAGCTTAGAGTGAAAACCTTGGTAGATTCACCCACGCTTTATCCATCGAATATGAATTATGAGTTCACCGAGAACACTATAAGAGTTAATAATATTAGAGCAACTTGAAGAGTTAATAATTCAGTACATCTCATTTTTACCCTCCTTCATTAAAGAAACAAGATTAAACCTCAGACAAGGAAAAACATTTCAAATCATTTGCGGGACGCGGGATCTCGCGGGACCCATTGACTAGGAGGGATAAGCGTTGACTAGGCGCCAAAATCAATATCCATAAATATAATATCAACAAGAAACATCAACTCCAAACTACATATTTATAAGACGTAACATAAAAGTACATAACACAGCTGAATGAATTTGTTGCAAGCACTAAGCACTGTAAGGAGCAGTCACTAGTCAGCAGACTCAGCACTCAGCATCAAGCACTCAACAGATTGTAAAAAAATCCTAACTTGCAGATGATATAGCAAGTGTATTACAAGTTACAAGTTACAATCTATATTTTATTTTATATCCTATATTTATTGTAGGAACTGCAATTTTCACCAAATTCCATCCATTATACCCTTAGCATTACCAATCTCTTTGCCTCAATCTGAACGTATGGTGCATATCTTATTTTTAATTAGATTGGTTAATTTTCAATCAAATAATAATTGTTATGCTATTTCAAGAAATATCAAGTGACCAAATCATCATTAATTAGTAGTATGACTTGTCAAATGATACTATTTTTTTCCGGGTGGAGAGAGTATGCTTTTACCAATGAAATATACATAAGTCCTAATAATCTACTTAACAATTTGATTGATACAATAACAACAACAACATCAACAACCAGAAAATTACATGGACAACTCTACTCATATCATCTTCTACTTGTTTGAGAATCCTCTAAAAAGCACAAAAACTTCATGAAGACTCTCCTTTTTAACTGAAGACATGCATTGATTTGATTAGAGGGAGTTGAGGGACACACAAATCTAGTTCACCATTGAAGTGAAAAGTCAGTGGTACAGTCTTTGTGGTGATGATTTCCAGTTTGTATAATGTGATGAAGATCCAGAGGCGTTGGATCGAAGACGGTGAGATTACTCCAACGGATCAGATTTTGTCTTCCAAACACCTTCTTGAAGCTTCTCTCATGGGTAATTTCTCTTTTTCTTTGTTACATGTCTGTAAAGTTTGCATCTTTTTGATAAAAAAGTACTTTATTTTTGGGTTTGATTTAGAAATTCTTTATATTTTCTTAAAATTTGGAGTGTGATTATGAAGTTTTATCTGAAACTGGAAATACTGTCACAGAAACTGAAATACCCTTTCATTAGATATAATTAATGGGACTGTGAGGAATTTAGAATTCTTTAACCTTTCAATTGGGAATTATAACTGTTCCCAGGACATATTGAAATTTCCATTCCGTCCGTCCCAAAATGAATTCATTTTGGGGATCAAGAACAAAAACTGACATTCATTTTGAGACAGAGGTAGAATTAAAATAGAAAAATTATTTAGTTAGATTAATTCTTTTCAAAAAATGAATAAATTAGTGAGATAAACAAGTAAACTCTATGGTGGGCTAGGTTGTATTGTATATACGATGTTTGAGGCCTACAAGAAGAATCCGCTTGTCACAGAATCAACTAGGGATGCTAGTTTGATGGGTGAGATACATTGGGGATTATAAACTTATCAGGGTTAATTGCCTAATAAGACATATATCAGTTAGATATATGTCCATCTACCTAGTTACATACAAATCAGCCATAGAAATGTTATTCCAAACTAACAATCTTCATTTGAAGAGCAAATGAAAGTCAAGAGAGAGAAAGGAAACGTGACCAAGCATTAATTGATTCAAACTTACCTCAAGAATAACCTCTCTCCAATATTAGGGCAAACTGAAACTTCTTCATCGGAAAAATGGTTTCCCCGCACCCATTCCAGTTAATGTCGATCCTTGCAAAATAGAAATTGATTTACAAGAAGCAAATATTAGAAATTGGCACTGATATTAAGTATAGTTGAAGGAGGAGAAGATGAATGGAACCTTGTATTATTGGACTGACGCTGTGTGGCCGGAAAGCGATTTCGCCCCGCCGTCGATTGTAGAGATTCGTCGATTATCACCAGGTCCGTCGAAGATTTTGCCTTGGAGCCGTTGCCGTCGATCGATGCCTCGGAAGAAAGCGATTTGGGGTACAGGTGATTTCGGGGAAAAAATGGCTCAATTGAATTTCGCGGTATTGGGCAAAAAATGCCAGCTCTTCTACTGGTTTTATTTTCTTTTTCCTTTTTTTTTTTCTTTTTTTTTTTAAGAAGATGACAACGTTTATAAAAAAACGTTGTGAAAATACGGATATTTAACAACGTTTATTAAAAAACTTTGTCGTCTGTGCAACGTTTTTTAAATAAACGTTGTAGAAAGACCATTAAGACAACGTTTATTAAATAAACGTTTTTATAATGAATATACTACAACGTTTTTGCAAAAAACGTTGTTAAATCCAGTCAATGACAACATTTTTTTAAAAACATTGTTAACTTAAACGTTGTCAAAAGTCATTTTTCTTGTAGTGGTTGCTCCATTCGTTTAGACCATTCTGAGTGGAGCTCAACATAAGTATTGTGCAAATCCTCATAGGTGGCACACTCCTCTTTTGATGGATCATTTTTATTTTCATCAGCAGTAGAGGAGTTCAAACAGGTATACACACTATTTTTAGTTGTGTAGTCATATGTGAGGTAAGTTGTGTGATCAGCATGTTGCACAACTTCCTCATCAGAATCACTATCCGACAGAGTGACCTAAGACGAATGCCATATAGACATATTTTCAGTCTGTTTATCATCGTCAGAGTCACTTAAGGTCGTTGAGAAACTCATTCCACGCTTTTTGAGTGTATTAGCACACTCATTGGCGTAATGTCGCTGAGAAACTCATTCCACGCTTTTTGAGTGTATTAGCACACTCATTGGCGTAATGTCCGAACCCTTTGCAAGCCCTACATTGAATAGAATCAATGGGTTTTTTACCTTCATATGCAGGCTTTTTAGGAACAAATTCCTTCTTTGATGAATCAACCTTAAGTGGAGTAGAGTGTGCAGAATTTGGAAACTTAGTGAATCGTTTCTTTTTCAACATGCTATTGAACTTTTGGGTGATCAAAGCACACTCATCATCTCCTAGGTTCGATTCATCAATGTCTTTCGACAATTGCACAAGGTCCTGAGATACCTTGAGAGCACTTGCAAGAGCCATTGAGTTTGCTCTGCTAGCCTCTTGTACCCCAAGATTCAATTCAAAATTTGTCAAAATACCCAGGATGATATCAAGTCCAAGAGTTTGGACATCCTGAGTCTCCTCAATCACAAAGATTTTCATGTTAAACTTTTCAGGGAGGGTTTTGAGTACTTTGCTAACAAGTCTCGAATTGGATATAGATTCACCCAATGAAAAAGATTCGTTAGAGATGTCCAATATCGTAGCAGAGTACTCTTTTATTGTTTCATTTTCTCCCATCCTTAAAGTTTCAAATTTAGACATCAATGTTCTTAACTTAGTTTTCCTAACACTAGCCGGTCCTTCACAATGAAGTTGAAGTATGTCCTATGCGGTTTTGGCAACCGTTTGAGTTGAGAACAAACTGTACATATGAGGATCCACATGGTCTGAGATTGCTCCCATTGCCTTAGCATTATAATTGGCCAGTGCGATTTCCTCAAGAGTCCAAGTATCTATGGGTTTAGGATCATAGTTTTTCTCTTCCTTTCCATCAGATGTGGATGGGGTAGGTTCAATTACGGGTGCATTATAGCCATTAACAAGACTTACCCATGCACGATGATCAATATACTTTATATGCATAATCATTTTCGATTTCCAAATGGTATAGTTAGACCCATTTAGAGTTGGCGGTTTATTACAATTATGTTGACAGTCCATCTTGGCTACTTTCAAGGATCGATCTCAGTTGAGTCGAGAGTAGGCTCTGATACCAATTGAAAGTCTTGTAGCTAGGACTGATCAGAGTTGTGGACAGACTTGTGTGTACAATTGTGCACAAGTGTCAACACAACAGACTAAACAACTAATTTCCAGAAAATATAAAGATAACTAACAGAACGTAAATTGCAGCGGAATTAAAACTTCAGCAAGAAAGTTCTTACTAGAAACTTTTCATAAAACTACAACTTGATACGAATACAAGTTGTATAACAAACTCATACAATGAAAAGAAAACGAAACACAAAAGACCAAACTAGGTTCAAGACTATGAACCCTATCAAACAATAAACAATCTTGACTAAAACACTCTCGATTTTTCAAGAAACAAACACAATTCACTCAATGATAAATCACTCAATGAAGCTTTGTGAAATTCTCAGAAAATCGGTGAAGATTGAAGGAGATGCCGTCTTCCTTTTATAAGCCATTGACTCCTAGTTTGGCAAGGAGTCAATCGTTCCTTGACATCCGAAATTCTAGGTGTCATTCTTTTTCTTCTCAATCAGTCCATCATTGATAGATTACCTAAAATAACTCAAACACTAACTAAACAATACAACGTTAATTGTTAGTAAAATATTCACAATTATTCCTAATCTATTTATTTACAAAAATTATATTTATAATTTAAATATCTGAATCACAAAGATAATAGGAAAAATCAAAGAGTATTTTCATACTCTTTCAGGCTATATTGATGAAATTTTGATTAAACATTAATATCAATTTAATCTTTCTAATAAGATTTTAAAAGTTATTATTGATTTATTAATAACAATTTTTTAAATTTATAAAAATAATTTTATTAATATTAATATTTAGTTGACAATGAGGCTTTGAACTCCCTTCGAAATATGGCTTACACCTACGCACGTAGAAACACGTAAGACAGACGTGGCCATGTTCCATTTGTTAGGAAAACAACTCTTTGCTGCATGTGATAATCTTGTCTAGTTGACCCAACGGTTTTGGCGGGCTGCTGACTATGGAATTTTAATCTGCATATCAGATAATTAATTCAAAGTATCATCGATCAAATGTATCAATTTAATAATATGGGCATCTTTAGGGTTCCAAGTCAAATGTGCTTATCAATAAGTGGACGAAATGGAAGCTTCATATTGGCCATGTAATTGTTTTTATTAAGATACAACTTGTCTTAAAGTAAGGTTATTGTGGTTTGAAGGTCGGGCAGAACCGAACAATTTTATCTCATCTCAAACTACATTAGATATATATTTACGGATCAAAAACTCATTTTTATAGCATTGGTTAATATTTTATTAGATTTTTTTTTTTCCGATACAAGTTCCCAAATGGAAGGAATTCTAATTTTCTCGGCATCATATTTATTTTATTTATGATTTTTTGGTCGATAATGTACATCATTATACTAACACTGTAACACACAATGTAACTCCAAAGTATGTATTTTTGTTATGTGGTCACTAGAGTTGACTTCCGATATAGATGGCGACATATCAATTTATTAAGTGAGCATCGTTAGGGTTCCAAGTCAAATGTGCTTATCAATAAGTGGACGAGATGGAAGCTTCAAACTGGCCATGTGATCTTTTTTCGTTAACATCCAACTTGTTTTAAAGTAATGTTATAGTGGTTAGAAAATTAGGTAGGAGCCGGGTCCTTTTTTTTTTACAGCTAATCTCAATTCTAGTCGACAGAGATATTGTAACCAAGTATTTCTATGATGGCGAGACTTAAATTTGCTAAAGATGACGCATGGGCACATGCCCTTTGACAGGAGCTGCTATTTCGGTTCAAATGACAGAGATATTGAACCAAGTATCTCAATTCTAGTCGACAGAAGCTTCAAAATGGCCATGTGATTGCTTAAAGTATCATCAAAGGTATCATTAAACTTTGAAATTTTTGGTATTAAAATTTTTACTTTATAACTTTTTGATTGAATAAATATCTTTAAAATATTTTGGATATGAAATTTTCTTAGAGGGGCTTTCTAGTATTTTTCCCAAATCAATTTAATTATTTTTGACCAAATGAACAATATGTCTATAATTATATAAAGAGGGAAGTGCATAAGAGCACTCATTTTCCCTCCTAAACAAAGATAATTCTAGAATTTAGCTATTTCAAGTGCACCAATTTAAAAGTAATGTAGAAGATCTTTAATTGCTTCCTTCAAGTAGCCAATAATTTAATTAATGATTAATGATTCCTCAAATTTTCTTAATTACTCATTTCTCTCTTTTTAAAGATCACCTTCACCTAATTCCACACTCTTGCACCTTTTTTATCCTCCTCCCCAATATCACATTCATAAAACTGTTTTCACCTACAAACAATCAATTTTGAATATTTCTTCATGATAAATTCTTAATTTCTAAGATGGACAGAAGTCTAAAATGACAGTTAATTTGCTAAGCATATTCTAAGGAGAAATAACAATAGCTATTGATTTATCGAATTATTTAGACCAACTTTTTTATATTTTCTTTATTTAAAAAAAAAAAAGAGACACTACTTATACTACAATAAAGCTACTAATTACCCCTCTGAATCACATAAAATGATATTTTTTCTTTAATTTTATTCAGCCACTTCAATTTAAGTAATTGTTTTTTGGGAAAAAAATATATTCATTGTAAAAAAAAAAATTATATTTTGCACTTTCCTTATTTGTATAAATTTGTTGTCACAACTTTTTATTCGTGCGTTTAACGCACGGGTGCTACACTAGTTTGTATTAAAGGTAGAAAGACTAACCTACTGTTATCCACACTTATCATTTTCCAAGGTGGATGGCCACAGTGAAGATTGTTGTTGAGTTCACCCGATAGTGCACTGAAAGAAAATCTGTTTTGTGATGGCTTAAAACCATCAAATAAGATCTAAAAACCATCACATATAATTTTTACAATGGTAAAGCCAACAAAATTGCCGTCATGTAAAGCTTTGACTCTAGGTTATGCGAATCCATTTCCATCGCATAATCCATAATACCTTATGCGTTGGTATAATCTTTACAGTTCTGAATTTCTGATGATTTATACTGAAGTTGTAATATTTTCTTAATAAACAAAATTGATGGTGCCAAAATCGTCAAAACAGCCCAAATCCAAGCGATGATTGCTCCGGTGATCGCAAGGCCTGAAAATAAGAGAAAACACGTAAACTAAGCCGGGGCGGATCCGGCTAAAGGCCCTCCGGTGTGAGAGTAAGTTCACGGTTTGTATATGAGAAAACAAATGGACAGAGTTTTCCCAATGTAAAGAGTAACGTACCTAATAATGAGCCATGGGGCTTGTATTTATAGGGATGGATTGATAGAATCCATGTTGAAATAAACTTGTGAAGAGATAAGATGTAATCCTAAGAGAATTACATCTGTTAAGGAGTCATTGTTTGACTTGGATTGGTGTAGTTGGTTACAATCCTGATTGAATCATGAATGTGTAATCCTTGTTGTATAAGGACTGTATATCCTGCTAGCCGGAACGCCGAGGAACACAAATGTTTTACCTCGGCCTTGGAAAATAGACCGAGGTAAATGATTCTGCTTCCTCGTCATTTGGAGATTGGCCGGCACGGAGATATGCCGGGGTAAATGATTTTGTTTCCTCGTCATGGTGATGAAATGCCGAGGTAAGAACTTTTCTTTCCTCGTCACTTGCTGCATAACGGCCCAAGCATGTTGACATAAGGCTGAGATAAACGTTCCTCGTCATACAAGGAAGACCTTACTCGGCCCTGATACTTGGTTATTTAGATAATATTCATGGCCCAATTCAATTGGGCCCAGCTTTGAGCAAACCCATATTCGTATCTCGGTTTATACTGTTCAGTGGCCCCCGACTTTCTAGCTCGGATTAGGACGAGTAGAAAGTCACCTCGTCATATGGAATACGAACGGGTTTGACACGTGTCCTCGGCGTCGCTTCGTATCACTGACGGTTGCCATTCTGGGGCCCCCCAGTCTTGTCACGCCTCGAAACCGTCAATTTGCATTTAATTCTTGGGGCGCCAGACCCGGAATTTAACTTTACCCATGGGTTCAACCCGATTGAGGGGTTATAAAAAGCTAAATTCTTCTCATTTTACTCTTTACAAACCCCAAATATTTGAGAGCGAGTGACAAGGTTTCAGGCGACAATCATTCCGGTGATCTTGATCTTGTTCGAACCCAGTTTCCGGCGAGCTAGCTTCCTGTTGTGATTTCCTCAATTTCTCCAAACTCAGGTATGAAGTCTCTTTCCTTTTGTGCATTTTGACTCCGATTTCCTGCTTTCTAGGGTTTGTTGGTGATGAATCTGGAATATGCCAAGAACAAATGAACCACCATTGTTAAAGAATGAAGCTTTTCTTCATAAATTCTCAAAACTTCAAATCTTTGGTTTTCTTTGTATTTTATATGGACATTCTTGAATATTGAATGAACTCCCCCTTTCATTTTTGATTCCCCTTAGAAATGGCTCGTTCTTGGGACCATTCTCCCCGATTCCGTTATGGATATCATACTGGAAATCTGAGGGTCTATCGTAGAGAGAGAGGTCCATGGTTGATGCTCACTCTGGATGATATAAGCAAGCAGTTGAGAGGTTATGGTCGAACTCGTCTATTCCTCCAATACCCTGATTCCACAAGAATAGATAGGATTGAGTCTGGTTCACCCAACATTATAGTTTTTGAGGATAGGGTCGAGATGATGGAGCACATCGAGCCGTTCTACCCGGCCTCCGATCGCGAAATGCGTGAGCGCCTAAGAGGTACGGCTCCCTCCTCGGCCTTATTAAATGACGAGGAGGGGAATCTCCCTTCCCCGTCCTAAATCAGCCATGGACGAGGTCACTAATTTTGTCTCCTCGTCTTTATGCAGATATGACGGGAAGAGAAGGAGAACCCTCCTCGTCTACTCAAATAGTTGATGCTTTCATGGAAGAAGCACAAGCTGATGGCCGCTTGGCCCGAAGAAGAGGAGGCCGAGGACGAGGAGGCCATGGATTAGGACAAAGACAAGAGAGGACCCCAAGAGCCGGGGATCCCATGTTGGAAAAGCTGTACTCCAAATACGGGGTAGACAAAGCTGAGTACAGGCTAACTTATATGGGCCATATGGAGCTGAAGACAAAGAAGGAAGAGGACAACTTTTATTATAACCAAGACTTTGTCCACTTCTACTTCAAACAGTTTCAACAGGGACTTCGTCTTCCCTTGGATCCTTTCATCTGCGAATTTTTAGACGATGTGAGGGCGGTGCCGACCATGCTAGGAGCTAATGGTACCCGAGTTCTTGTCAGCTTCATTGTCCTCTGTCGTAGCTTAGGGTACGAGCCGACCATGGGAGCTTTTAGATATTTCTACCATGTTCAATTTTTCAAGGAGAGTTGGCTCCTCGTCATTAAGAGTGCGTCCAAGAAACCGAAGCTGCTCCTCCCTATGTCTAGCAAAGTTGCCGGCTGGGATAACCATGTTATTCCTTGTAAGGGTCCAACTTCATCCTTTCCCGTCCAACAATATGAGTGGACCCAGGACTTGATCAAACGCCTAGAAGAATTTGCCGAGGTGGGGGTCCTTGATTGGTCAGTGGTTGAGTCCTCGGACCATTATTATATTCAGCGGGTTTGATGCCGGGGAAGAAGGATGGGGTATCTCCCCTTGTCACCGTAAAGAGGGGGAGACGCTTCAATGACTGGACAATTCACCCCGGCTTGGTGTTCCATGAGGATTGCATTACGTGCAAGACTGAACGTCCCCGGGACCAATGTTTGAAAGCAATCGACATAGTTGGACGTAAATGTTTTATCTTTTTTACTTGGTACTTTTTGAATGCTTGTTACCTCTGCTCGTATTTAACTCTTTTTCCTCGTCCTTGCAGATTTAACCGCCGAGGAAGAAGAAGCTATAGCCATGGAGAGACTAAGTCCCCAAGAGCTGGTAAAGAGGAAGAGGAAGCAGAGCAAGAAGTCTGCTTTGGTAGAAAGGAGGGAAGAGGCTAATGCCCGTAATCTCGTGCTCAATGTCCAGTGGTGACCAACCCCTTCCCTTAAATTACACGGGGAAGTAAATGCCGAGGAAGCGGCGACTGACGAACAAACCAATCCATCAACTGCAGAGGGGCATAGCCTCCATGTTGATGCCGAGGAAGAGGCGGCCGAGGAAACTAACCTCGTCCAAAGGAGATCAGGCTCCAAGAGAACGCTAGCTGTTAGCGCCGAGGAGCCTGCGGCTAAACGGGCAAGCGTCAGTGGGGCCCCCAACGTTGAGGCTCCCCCTCCCTTAACCATTCAAACTATCAAGACCGTTGAGGAGGCCGACGAGCTGGCCAAGAGCATGTCCCTCAACGTTCCCCGTCTTAAGGGACTTCCCCTGTTGGCAAGGGAGGGACCCTTAGTAAGATTGGGCCGAGCTCCCATTCAGAGGGCTATGGACGAGGATGCCTACGAGGCATTTTGTAAAGAGGCTCCCAATGAAGATACCTTGCTCTGCCACAAGGGACTCTTAATAGCCAAGGTAGATGTTAATCCTTTTCTTGGTTATTACCATTGATATTTGTTTGCCTTTCTAATAATGATTTCTCTTTCAGTTGGCTTCCGTCACGGCATATGAAAATGTTTTGGCCAAGAAGAAGGCTAGGCGCCTGAACGAAGCTAAGGCCGCCCAAGTGAAGAGTGAAAAAGATAAGGCTTCCTTGGCTAAGATTTTAGAGGCCAAGGATGCTGAGCTTGCGGCGGCCAAGGCCAAGGTTGAGGCTGAGGTGAAGAGGGCCAAAGACGAGAAGATAAAAGCCGAGGAGCATCTCCGGCTGAAAAATGAAGAGCTTGCTACTGCAAGGAAAGAAAAAGCCGAGGTCCAAACTAGGGCCGAGGAAGCTGAGGCCCGGTGCAGAGGGTTGGAAGCTACCCTCCCGACTAGGGAGGAAGAGGCCGTTGCTCGGTTTAAGGAGAGCTCGGCTTTTAAGGAGTTGATGATGGCCAGCTCGGCCTTTAGAGAGGCCGTGGACGAGCAGACGGCCACTATGTTTGAAGATGGTTATCTTCATTTGGCCCGGAGCATTTTGGCTGATCCTTCCACCGGTTTGGACATCAATAAGGTTGCCCAGCTAATTTGCAGGGATCAATATGCCGAGGAAGTCAGGGCTCTCCACCACTTGGTCCCCTTTTCTGAAAGCAACTTGGATATAATGGCTGCCAAGGATGCTCAAGCTTGCAGGGAAGTGTGGAGGCCGGCCTCTGTTGTCCCCGGCAATATAAAAGACCTGGTGGAGGCGATCCAGGATGCTGAAGAGCCCGAGGTCATAGAGGCTGAGGTGGAAGGAGGGACCGAGGAAACTAATGCCTTCACTGAACAAATGGTCCTTCCTCCCCCCGGCACTATCACGTAAGACCGGCCGGACAAGCCTTTTGATGACGGGCACGCCTTAGGATAGCTTCTTTTCTTTGTTTTCTGTAATAGATGGTAGGACTTGTAATTTTTTGAATATCAATGAAAATCCTTTTGTCATGATTCATGTTATTTCCATAACTTGCTCATATTTTTGTTATTTCCATAACTTGCCCATATTTTTGTATGCTAGGCCGAGGCACTAGACTTAAGAAGGTGGGATCCAAGGAAGGTTCCTTGCTCCCAAATGTTGGGCAAGTGGTTAGGCCGAGGAAATACTCCTCGGCTTTAACTATGCCCTCAAGTTACTTAGGCCGAGGAAGGTTTCCTTGGCTGTAAAAGTGTTGTAATCCTGAATCAAAGTGGACTCATGGTAGGAGGTTTGTTAAGCCATTAGGCCGAGGAAAGTCCTCGGTCTTGGCTGTTAGTCTCCTGAGTCAAGGTGGACCTCGACCGGAAGTGTTGTAAGCCATCGTGCCAAGGAGGTCCCTTGGTCTTGGCTGTCTGGTATCCTGAATCAAGGTGGACCCTTGACAGTGTGTGTTGTAAGCCATCGTGCCAAGGAGGTCCCTTGGTCTTGGCCGTTGGTATCCCGAGTCAAGGTGGACCCTTGACAGGATGTGTTGTAAGCCATCGTGCCAAGGAGGTCCCTTGGTCTTGGCCGTTGGTATCCCGAGTCAAGGTGGACCCTTGACAGGATGTGTTGTAAGCCATCGTGCCAAGGAGGTCCCTTGGTCTTGGCTGTTGGTATCCTGAGTCAAGGTGGACCCTTGACAGGATGTGTTGTAAGCCATCAGGCCAAGGAGGTCCCTTGGTCTTGGTTGTTGGTATCCTGAGTCAAGGTGGACCCTTGACAGGATGTGTTGTAAGCCATCGTGCCAAGGAGGTCCCTTGATCTTGGTTTGTTGGTATCCTGAGTCAAGGTGGACCCTTGACAGGATGTGTTGTAAGCCATCAGGCCAAGGAGGTCCCTTGGTCTTAGCTGTTGGTATCCTGAGTCAAGGTGGACCCTTGACAGGATGTGTTGTAAAGAAGAGTCGGGGATGCAGTCCTCATCTTCTGGTGTCTGTATGAAGAGTTGATAGTTGCTTTGCATGCCGGAAGAGACTGCTTTCATAAAACCGAAATGCGATTACAACTAACGCAATCCTATCAACTAATCAAAACTAAAAGACAGGAAATAAGAAACTAATCTACCGTAAAATAAACTAGACTAGTGATAGTATTTTCTAAGGTTGTCTGAGTGCCAGTGGATGCTTGAGGTCCTTCCCCTCCTCGGCCTTTAATCTGTAGGTCCCTTCTCGAATGACTTGAGTGATGATATAAGGACCTTCCCAATTTGGGGAGAGCTTGTTCTGTTCTCGCCTTTCGTCCAAGAGCTTCAATTTTTCTCGAGTACCCAATCGCCTACTTGGAATACTCTTCCGATGACCCTCTTATCATGATACGCCTTGGTCCTTTGTTTGTAGTTCACCATCCTCATCTCGTGCGGCTAGTCGTTTCTCATCTATCGTGTCCAGGTCAAGGAGCCTATTGACCTTGTTGACTTGCTCATCGTAATGGGAATTTCTCACCGTAGGGATGGCCATCTCGCTGGTGCCATAGCCTCGAACCGAAGGTTAGTGCGAATGGGGTTTCCTTGGCCCCGGGTGGTTGTGCGAACCGCCCATAAGGCTAGAGGAAGTTCGTCCAACCATCTACCCTCGCGTCCTTCAAGGTTCTTGGTGAGGGCGGTTAGGACCCGCTTTGTTTGCCGCTTCGCTTGGCCATTGCCTTGTGGTCTCGCTAACCGAAGATTTTGCATGTCGGACTTTTACTCTTCCCAACTCGTAGTGAATGCCGTGGAGAATTGCAGTCCATGATCGTAGACAATTGTATGTGGAAGGCCGAATCTGCACCCGTATGTTGTCATGGACAAAGTTGATCGCGTTCTCTTCCGTTATTTTGGCTAATGCCTTGGCTTCTATCCACTTGGAGAAGTAATCAACAGCTACTATCACGTACTTGCAATTACCACGGGCGGGAGGGAAGGGTCCGATGATATCGATCCCCCACATATCAAACGGCCACGTAGGTATTACAAGTGTTTGCTCAACTGCCGGTAGTCTAGGAATGTCAGAGAATCTTTGGCACTTGTCACATTTTCGAACATAGGCGTCCGCATCTTCCCTCAGGTTTGGCCAATAGTACCCTAGTGATATGATTTTGTCAGCTAAGGTTCTGGCCCCCGGGTGTCCGCCGCAAACACCTTCATGTACTTCTGCCAAGAGGTTCTCAATTTCCTTGGGATAGACACACCTTAGCAGGGGCTTTGTGAAAGATCTTCGGTAGAGGACTCCATTCATCACCACGAACCTTGGGGACCTCTTTTTGATAAGCTTAGCTCGAGCTTCATCTTCTGGTAGTTTTTCCTTCTCAATGTATTCAATGTAGTCATCGATCCAGCATCTATCTTCACCATCTAAGAGCATGATTTGTAGTCTTTCGTACGCGGTGTTCCTCAAAGCATAAACCACATAAGGACTGGTCTTAGAGACATCCACGGTAGCCAATTTGGAAAGAACGTCTGCGACTTGGTTATCTTCCCTGCCAATTTGTTTGAGCTCGAAAAATTCCATCTTCTTCGTCATATCTAGGACCAGGTCTCTATACTTGGCAAGGGTGGGGTCTTGGGTATTATACTCTCCCTTTACTTGTTTGACAACGAGTTGGGAGTCGCAGAAGGCCGCCACCCTAGTCGCTCCATAGAAGGAGGCTAATTCAATGCCAAATATTAGAGCTTCATATTCCGCTTGATTATTGGAGGCAGGGAACTTGAAACGGATGGCGTCTTGCGTAGTATATTCTCCTTCCGGGCTTGCTAGCACAATTCCAGCTCCGCTTCTGTCCTTGGTGGCTGATCGGTCCGTATACAGGATCCAACATTTGGATGGGAGTTCAATGGGAGAGTCTTTATCCTCTGGTGCATTTTGCTTCCTAGAGGTGGGGAGATGCTCACCCATAAAGGCAGTCTCGACCATGAAGTCAACCAAAGGCTGTGCCAGGAGGGTCTTCCTTGGTTGGTAAGTGATATCGAACTCAGTGAGAGAGCGATGGACCAGTTAAGGAGACGCCCGGAGCCGTCCAACTTATGTAGTATCTTCTTCAATGGTTCATTTGTGTACACGGTGATAGGATGTGCAGAAAAATAAGCACGTAGCTTCCTTGATGCAATGACTAGTGCGTACGCTATCTTCTCCACATTGAAGTATCTGCTTTCCACGTCAGATAGTGCCTTAGAGACATAGTAGACAAACTTTTGAATTCCTTCATCATTTCGAACTAGGACAGCTGCGACAGCATGATCAGTGGCAGCTAGGAAGACGTACAGCATCTCACCGGTAGTCGGACAGCTAAGCAAGGGAGGGGAACCCAAGTACTCCTTCAATCGGAGGAATGCTTCAAAGCATTCAGGAGTCCAGGAGAAGCTCTTGGTACCCTTCAATACCTTGAAGAAAGGCAGTGACTTTTCGGCGGATTTGGCGATGAATCTTCCAAGTGCTGCGATTCTTCCATTAAGTCTTTGAACCTCCTTGATGGTGGTAGGTTCCTTCATGTCAACGAGCGCCTTGATTTTTTCGGGGTTTGCTTCAATCCCCCTTTGAGATACCATGAAGCCTAGGAACTTTCATTTGTTACTCCAAACACGCACTTGCTCGGATTTAGCTTCATGTTATTAGCTCGGAGGTTGTGAATTGTCTCTTATAGGTCGGGAACGTGACTGCCTTCCTTGGTCTTTATGACCATGTCATCAATATAAGCTTCCATGTTGCGACCTATTTGGCTTGCAAAAACTCGATTCACCATTCGCTAGTATGTAGCACCCGCGTTCTTGAGCCCAAAAGGCATCATGATGTAACAGTAATTACCCCTGGTGTTTGGAAGGCCGTCTTCTCAATGTCCTCTTCCGCCATTTGTATCTGATGATAGCCTGAATAGGCATCTAGGAAGCTGAGAGTTTGATGTCCAGCGATGGAATCAACCAACTTGTCAATTCTAGGAAGAGGATAGCTGTCCTTGGGGCAGGCTTTGTTTAGATCAGTAAAGTCTATGCACATGCGCCATTTCCCATTTTGCTTCTTCAACATAACTACATTGGCCAACCAAACGGGGTACTTAACTTCACGAATTATTCCGGCACTAAGTAGTTTCTGCACTTCTTCATTTATAGCTTCCTCCTTGTCCCTTGCAAAATTTCTCCTTGTCTGGGAGATAGTCTTTGCCAAAGGATCAACTTCAAGGCGGTGGAGAGCTACTTCTTCATTGATCCCCCTCATATCTTCGACTCTCCAAGCAAAGACGTCGAGGCCGCTTTTAAGAGGGAGATGATTTTTTCTCTCTCTTACGGAGATAGTTGGCCCCCGAGCTTGATTTTTGTTCGGGATAGTCGGGATTGATGACTATCTCTTCCGGTTCGTCAACGAGGCTTCATTTCAAGACCGTCCGGAATTCTAGAGACTCGATGATGATCTCTCTAATTCTTCTCCCTTCATTGTCATTCACGTTGAGGCCCTCTTCCTCCATAAGTTTATCAACATCTCGGGAGACCGACCTTCCCTAGGTCGTGGTTGGCCCCGAGTTACGGCCGTTGAAGAGAACAGGGTCTTCTTCGATATGGACTGAATTATGCCTAGGTCATCTGCAATTTCTTGGACCATAGGGTCTTCCTCAGTACGAGATAGGAATATGCCTTGGTCATCTGCAATTTCTTGGACCATAGGCTCTTCCTCCTCCGCGAGCACTTCACAAATATAGCTCATTACGGAGCTAGTTTCGGTGGTTTTCCGAGACTTGGAGATCTTAATATTTTCCTCGGGGGTATCTATTTCCACACTCTTGGATTTCTTTCTGCTCTTCACGACATGTTCCAAGAAGTCCTTGGGGGTGGCCCTCACGCATCCAATCCCTGCCCGGGTGGGGAATTTAACTCGTTGGTGGGGAAGTGAGGCCACCAGCCCAAGTTTGGCTTGACTTGGAATGCCTATGATCGCATGGTAATCACTAGTCAAATCCATGACTACAAAATTGACTGTGGCTTTGGCTAGGAAGGGATGATCACCGACTTCGAGTTCTAGATCCACAGTTCCTTTGGCTCCAACTTTGTGATTGGTGAATCCTTCTAGCCTTCCATGGTAGGGTTCCAACATGGTGTCTTTCAAGACCATCTATTGGAAGGCTGAGTAATACAGGATGTCACGGGAGGCCCCCGTGTCAACAAGAAGTCTTTCGGATTCAACGTTGTCTATTCGGCCCTTTATCACCAAGGGTTGTTCACGAGCTGCTCGGCTTCCAGCTAACTCATTAGGAGAGAAACTAATGACCTCTTCCGCTTTATGGATCCAAGCAGGAACATGATACACTTTGCTCAGCTCGTGGATCTGGTCCCTTAGTTTTCTGGTAGATGTTACCTCTTCCCGTATCACATGCAACTTGGCCCTAGGAGGCCTTCGGTCTTCATCCTCGCTTTTGTCGTCATCTTCACTTTCCTCTTCCTTCCGCTTCCGCTTGTTATCTTTTTTCATAACATAACGGTCTAACTTTCCCTCGTCGACCCATTTTTGGATTATTTTCTTGAGGGCCCAACAACCATCAGTGGTGTGCCCGTTGTCTTTGTGAAAATCACAGTATTTGTTCATGTTACGAGGGAATTTTGGCTTGTCGGTCATTGGTTGAGGTGGAGGAAGGTTGACCAGCTGCATGATTTCAGAAATGGGCTTAGTAAGAGGAGTGAACTCAAGCTTCTCCGTACTCCTTGTTTTGTTTTTCCCTTTGGAACCTTTGCCGTTTCCATTACTATTCTGGCGATTTCCTATCGCCTCTGTTTCTGTCTTGTCAGCTCCCCTCTTCTTTGTTTTATCCTCAGCCATGGAAATGGCATAAGCTACCTTGTATAGCTCGGACTTTGTTTGAGGTTCCCTGGCTGAGAGTTCATAAACGAGGGGACCAGATTTTAAGCCGGAATTGAAACAAACAATAACCTCCCTGTCAGTGAGGCTTTCTTCAACCTGGTCCGCCATTTTTCGGAACCGATTATAATAGCTGAGGGTGGTCTCTCCCTTTCCCTGCTCAATGTTGGCCAAGTCAGCCAATCTTATCTTCCTCTTACCAGCAGTAGCAAAGTGGTCCAAGAACATTTTCCTCATGCCTCTCCAGCAATCGATGCTACCTCTTTTAAGCTCACGGAACCAGGTCAAAGGCTGTTGGGAGAAGGTGCTCGCGAAAGCTTTACAGAGCAGGTCGTCAGCAGTGGTGAGGAGATTCATAGTTTGTTCAAAACTTTGTACGTGGTCTTTTGCATCAGTAGTGCCATTGTATTTTTCAAAATTAGGAAGCTTGAGGTGGGGATTAGGTGGAGCTGCCGTTATCCTCACAGAGAATGGACGTGTTGCCCAATCATAATCATCGTCATTAAACTTCTTTCCCCTTTCCATGTCATCCAGTCTTTGTTTCAACAACTCCCATTGCTTGGTTTCTACTCCCTTGTCACTGCTTGAGCGGGTGCTTCGTTGGGAGCTTCTAACGGATTTATCCTTGGGGCGATCATTCACTCTACTGTGCTCTGCGTCATGTCGGTGGCTGTCCCGTTTGGAAGGAGCTTTGTCACGCCTTAATTCCAGGTCTTGACCGCCAAGTATCATTCTGTACGGCTCTGGTGTCCTCGGCCTTGCAAATTCTCGATGCCGAGGACGAGGAGAATCCGGTCGACGAGGTAGAGGAGAATTTGGTCGACGAGATCGAGGTGGCGTGGGATGCCTAGGTGCCATGACAAGACGAGCAGGGGATAGGCGTCTGTTCAAGCTGAGTCTCGTTCTTAGGTCCCGGGAATTTACTTCCTCTTCCCTAGGAGTTAAGTGGCTTCTCAAGTCGACCACTGGAGCTCTGCTTCTTGTTGTGCCGAGGATGAGGAGAATTTCGGGGGATGGCCTTGGTAGGTCCCCGGTCTTGAGGGAGGTTGTTGCTCATCTGTCCCTTTTCGAGGGGTTGCCCACAGATGGCCTAATAAATTCAGCCATGGAATGCTCTGGGTCTAATTGCAAGAGAGCAACCTGTGTTTCATACATTCTTTGTAATGTCTCCATTTGCTTATGCAACAAAGAGCGTCGGTCAATGGGTTGACTTCCTCCAGCCTGACCGGCGTCGGCATTCTTTGTTTTCTTCCTTCCCACTTGTTTTCCACGAGCACGAGTAGGACAAGGAAGCTCAGCGCCTTCTCCCTCGGCATTCACCTGACCCTTGGAACGAAGGGTTATGGAGAGGGGAGGAGGGGCATCTGGCTGAGGTGGAGGAGGAGGAGGAGGCAGCTCCTCGGCTCCTGTGTTCGCCCCATTCACCTGGGTTGGGTCCTCAGCCGTAACACTCGTAAACTGTTCGTCCATTGTAATCACTCAGCGAATTACCAAGTTTAAATTTCCAAAAATCACAATTTCAATAGAACCAAATTTATGGCCAAAATTAGGGCAAAATTTGACCAAAAACAAACAACCAATTGTAATTTTTCCCACACCAAAAAATTCAAGCCAAAATTGGGATGGAATTTCACGCTAAAAATGCCTCCAACGGAATCTGGGTAAATTCCGGTTAAAATTTGTAGATTCCGGCGGTTTCACATACAGAGCCCAAACGATTCCAGAAATTCCGTTCAATGAGAGAAAAATTCCGGCAAGAAAATTGGCTTTTAACGAGCATTTTCCAGGCCAAACAAAGGGTGTTTGAATCGATTTCCCGGCAATGAAACCAATTGATGATGCCAAAATCGTCAAAACAGCCCAAATCCAAGCGATGATTGCTCCGGTGATCGCAAGGCCTGAAAATAAGAGAAAACACGTAAACTAAGCCGGGGCGGATCCGGCTAAAGGCCCTCCGGCGTGAGAGTAAGTTCACGATTTGTATATGAGAAAACAAATGGACAGAGTTTTCCCAATGTAAAGAGTAACGTACCTAATAATGAGCCATGGGGCTTGTATTTATAGGGATGGATTGATAGAATCCATGTTGAAATAAACTTGTGAAGAGATAAGATGTAATCCTAAGAGAATTACATCTGTTAAGGAGTCATTGTTTGACTTGGATTGGTGTAGTTGGTTACAATCCTGATTGAATCATGAATGTGTAATCCTTGTTGTATAAGAATTTGTATATCCTGCTAGCCGGAACGCCGAGGAACACAAATGTTTTACCTCGGCCTTGGAAAATAGACCGAGGTAAATGATTCTGCTTCCTCGTCATTTGGAGATTGGCCGGCACGGAGATATGCCGGGGTAAATGATTTTGTTTCCTCGTCATGGTGATGAAATGCCGAGGTAAGAACTTTTCTTTCCTCGTCACTTGCTGCATAACGGCCCAAGCATGTTGACATAAGGCTGAGATAAACGTTCCTCGTCATACAAGGAAGACCTTACTCGGCCCTGATACTTGGTTATTTAGATAATATTCATGGCCCAATTCAATTGGGCCCAGCTTTGAGCAAACCCATATTCGTATCTCGATTTATACTGTTAAAAAATATTTACATATTATGAATATAAAAGAAAAAAGTTGAGAAAAAAAAATATTTATTTCTTGGTATTAAATGTGTACCTTTTGAATGGTTGACTCTTTAACGCGGAACACAGGAAGTATATTAGATATCATGCAATTATATATGCTACATACATTAGTGGAATAAAAAAATCAATTCAAATAAGAGAAAAGGATTGGTGAGCAGACAGTTGTTGGGTAATATATTTATAAACCTCTTATATGTGTATAATAGAAATATCTAGGTTAGACTTTCTTGTTTATTTATCTTTTATACTGATGACTCTGGTAGTTGACACATCGTGGGACTAAAGTGAAGTCATCACTATTTTATTCTGCATAATAATATGGTAACTTATATATATATATATATTGTTTTCTGTTGTTATATTACTTCGAATATTTGGTATACCTACACAAATTGCAAATGGGTGATTGGAAGAAGGAAATAATGTCTTCCTCCCAGATAAATTGAACCCTTTAAGTCTTTAAAAGACGTTAGATCTAGTTTGAATATACACGATTTTTAAGAAAAAATAAATGTTATTAGTATAAAAAATAAAGTAAAAAAGAGAAAATTGATAGAAAATAGTAAGTAGGTTGTTATTTTGAGTGTAATAATTGGGTCTCATCGTCTATTTTAAAAATAAGCAAACAAAAATCTTGTTCTAAGATAGACAAAAAAAAAGAAAAAGTTAAAACCTTATTCTATGACACGAAGCGAGTACTTCATTTGTTTGAAAAATAGTTTATTTTAATTTTATTGTGAATTTGATATAATAAATATGTAAAATTATTTATTTTATTGAAATAAAAAATTTATCATTATTATCTTAATACTGCATCAATAGTAAATTTTATAATTTGAATGAATAATCATAGACCCTCTGTGACTCTGTCGATTAATAGTGGTCTATTGTATTTGACTATATTTGTTAGAAAGGTGTTCTATTTATAATTAGAATTAGATTTACTATTGCAATAAGGAGATTTGTTATAATCTAAACAAAAATTAGGACTCATATGATTTGTGTATAAATATGAATCATCTAGCTTATTTAAATTTTGAGACATAAATAATACATAACCATTGTCACATTCTCTCTTTGAGAGATGGAATTGTAACATGGTGAACTAAACTTTCATCTTCTAAATAATTAAGTGTTGTTCACACTAACAACAAAGATTGAGTGTTGTTCACTATAAAAATGATGATTAATTGACGTTCACTCTAAAAATTATTATTAACCATATTAACATCACTTCTATCTTCTAAATAATTATGTGTCGTTCATTCTAAAAACGATGATTAAGTGTCGTTTACTCTTAAAACAACGATTAAGTGTCGTTCCCTTTAAAAACGGAGATTGAAGAAAAATAAGATATGTGCAGGCACAAGTTGTGCATGATATTGAAGAAGAAAATACCTAATTTAGATATATTATTGGAATAAGGAGATTTGAAAGAATCCTATTAGAATTAGGACTCATATAATTTGTGTATAAATATGAGTCATCTAGTTTATGTAAATTTTGAGACAAAAATAATACATAATATATTTTGAGCTCTCCAAAATCTGACAATCTACATTTATCGAAGCTTAACTCACACGTTGATTTTTATTCTAAGCTTAACAACTTGTGTATATCCGTGATTATATTGTCTTAACATATTTATGTGCTTAGATTCCTTATTTGTTCGATTTAGGATCATTGCCTTATATTTTAGATTCATTTATGGTAAAAAGAACAAGGTCACGAGCTAGAAACTTATATGGTACTTGCTAGCGGAAGATTGATCATCTTCCTTTAGCTAGTTGATCATGCTTGCCGAATCATTGGCATCTGTTTTGATGCAGCCTCTTTTGCCTACAGACTGCTTAAACTAGGTGTGTTTAAAAAAATGTACACCTATTCATATACCGCACCAAATATTACCTATAGTTTCCGAATATAATGGGGAACACCAATGATCCAAAAAAGAATTTCCATCTAAAAATTCAACAGTCAAGCCAAGGAAGAACTACAATACATTTGTGCATGTGCTATGCGACTAGCATCCTTAATTGGAAAAGCCAGTTATAAGAAAATAATTCAAGGAATTTTCATAAGAATTCTTTTATTGCCTGAGGGGATAAGTATTGCTTGAGGGAATATACTCGATCGTTTCTCTACGTGTCAAGGAGGAGCGTGGTCGTAGACTCGTAGGAGACGTTGCTCTGGTCATGTTTTAATTTTTTGTCTCCAATAATTTCGTGTCTTGCATTTCTACCGTCATCATATCAAACTAGGTTCTACCATGTTTTAATCACATGTTTATATTTGAGTATAAAATAGAGATATTCATTTCTTATTTTTTCATATTAAAGTATAAAAACTGGTAATTTTATTTCTCAAGTTTTCACAGTAAATACTCAGTATCTCATATGTATAAATTTAAAGATAAATCTGTCATTGAATACTCTTTAAACTATTAAGAAATCAATTTCTCATGTATGTATTTAAATATGAGTGTTTTGTCACGTATCATTTAACTAAATGAGAAATTAATTTTTTATATATCTAAACTAAAGATGAATATGTGTCCACGTACCCTTTAAATAACTAAAAATCATTTTTTTCTTATTAATCACTCAATTTCTCAGTTGTTTAATGGTAATAATGAATTTGTTGTCAAATAACCTTAGAAATAACATAGTTAAATTGATTTCACAGTTGTGTGATATCACAATTTTATGATATCATAGGTCTTTTCAACAATTGAGAAATTACCGGTTGATTAAAGATAAATATTTAGTTATTAAATGCATTGTCACATCCCCTTTAAACAATAAAGAACACTATTTATTACTTATTTGAAAATTTTATTTCTCAGTTGTTTAAAGTTAAATAAATGTGCTGCCTCATCTTTATGGACAACTGATATGAATTTCTCTATTTTTCAAAGTTATATATTAATGTTTTCTCATATATCCTTAATAAATGATAAATCAATTTTCCTTAATTTTAAAATTGTTTACAATTGAGAAATTATTTAATAGAGAAATTCATTTCTCCCTTCCAATTGAGAAGTATATATTTGTTTTGTGTTACTATAACAAATATGCAAAAAATTAATAATAAAGGAGCTTGGCATAGTGGTATAAAGTAATATTTAAGACACTTGAACATGGGAGGTTATGGGTTAAACTCCCACCAAACAAACTTACTTTTAATTATGTTGCCAAAGGATGGATGGGGGCGGCCGGAGGAGTTGCCCGAATGATCTCTGATCGGAGGTAGTTGGAGGCATCGATGGCGGCATCGGCCGATGGAGATTGGAGGCGGTGATCATAGGAGGTGGTGGTGGTGGTCGGGAGAGGGGAGGTAATGGTTTTCTTTTAGGCTATGGGTATTTTTGCTATTTATAATTACTTATGAAGTTTTTGTTAATATTCGTTTCAAAACAATGAGTTTTCATTATATTAGAATAGATATCTATCTGTAAGTTCACCTAGTTAAACCCATCAAGGATTTATCCTTGCCTGTCCCAAGTCAGGATAAAGGGTAAGGGTTGCGGTAGGCATATGACAGCCAGCGTAAAAATTTTGTCACATTATCATGACATGAATCTGAATATGAATATCGTTGGGGCGTTTCCTCAGCAGCGACGCGCTACACTTCAAAAACCTGGGTGTAGTGATAAGTATGCAAAGGTTTCTAAATCGTCGCCCGGAAGCGACGCACCATCTCTTCGCCCGGGGGTGGTGTCAAATATGCAAGGGTTCCCGCATTGCGGACGAGTGCGGGTAAAGAAGCTAGTCCATGGTAGGTGTAAGGGTAGTGAGATGCGCTTTGGAACTTGGAACATTGGATCCTTGACAGGGAGATCAGCAGAGGTGGTGGAAGTTATGAGGAGGAGGAAGATTCACATAATGTATCTATAGGAAACTAAGTGGGTTGGAGAGAAAGCAAAAGAAATATCGCCTTGGGGTTTTAAGCTTTGGTACTCAGGAAAGGATAAGGGTAGAAATGGAGTGGGTATTATTATTGATAAGGAGTATATTAATGATGTGGTGGAAGTGTACAGGAAGAGTGATCGAATTATGGGCATTAAACTGGTGATACGTGATGAGATTATAACTATTATTTCCGCCTATCCACAACAAGTAGGGTTGGATGCATCTATTAAACAAGTGTTCTGGGAAAATTTGGAGGAGGTAGTGCAACGAGTACCTAGTGGTGAGAAATTAGTGATTGGTGGTGATCTGAATGGGCATGTGGGGTCTAGTCGACATGGCTTTGAGAGCATACATGGAGGTTTTGGTTTTGGGGAGAGGAATGAAGCAGAAAATAGTATCTTGGACTTTGCGTTGGCATATGACTTGAGTATAATGAACACTTGGTTCAAGAAGAGAGAATCTCACTTGGTGTCTTATAGGAGTGGAGGTAATGCGAGTCAGATTGACTTCTTCTTAGTAAGAAATACTTGTAGAAAGAGTTATACAGATTGCAAGGTTATTCCGGGTGAGAGCACAGCAACTCAACATAGACTGGTGGTACTTGATTTTCGAAGTAAGAGAATTTCGAGGAAGAGAAAACCACAGGTAGACCCTAGAATCAAGTGGTGGAGACTTCAAGGGGAGAATCAACCAAAATTTGTAGCTAAGATGGTCGATACCGGTATTTGATCGGATAATATGGAGGATATGGATATAGATTCGACTTGGACTAAGTTCGTACATACCATAAAGGAGGTGGCGAAAGAAGTCCTTGGAGAATCTAGAGGAAATGGGCCACCAAGTAAGGACACATCATGGTGGAACGAGGAAGTAAAACAAGCAATAAAGGGCAAGCGAGAATTCTACAAAATATTGGGGAAGTGTAGGAGCGACGAGAACTATGAGAAGTATAAGGAAGCTAGAAGAGATGCTAAGAAAGCAGTAAGAGACGCAAGAGCAAAGGTGAATCAGAAACTTTATGATAAGTTGGATACAAAAGAAGGGGAAAAGGACATCTACAGACTCGCTCGTATGAGGGATAAGAGGACACGAGATATTGGGACGGTTAAATGTGTGAAGGATGTAGACCAAAGAGTTCTAGTCGGGGATAAAGAGATAAAAGATAGATGGAGTTCGTACTTTGATACCTTGTATAATGGCGGTCAAGAGCAGGATATTGGAGATTTAAATATCTCTTCGAGTATGGTTAATCGAGATTTTATGCGGAGAATTCAAAAGAGTGAAGTGGAAATGGCAATGAAAAAGATGAGATTGAAGAAAGCTGTAGGATCGGATGGTATACCAATTGAGGTTTGGAGATGTTTCGGGGAGAGGGGAATAGATTGGTTAACAACGCTATTTAACAAGATATGGAGAGTTAACACAATGCCATTGGAGTGGCGGAAGAGTACTCTGATCCCTTTGTATAAGAACAAAGGTGATGTCCAAGATTGTGCCAACTATCGGGGGATCAAACTAATGAGCCATACTATGAAACTTTGGGAAAGAGTGATTGCACAAAGGTTGAGAAAAAATTGTGGATATTTCGGATAACCAATTTGGGTTTATGCCGGGAAGATCGACTATGGAGGCAATATATCTTATGAGACAAACCATGGAGAAATATCGGGATCAAAAGAAAGATTTGCATATGGTTTTCATTGATTTGGAGAAGGCGTATGATAAAGTGCCAAGAGAGGTACTTTGGTGGGCATTAGCAAAGAAGGGTGTTTCAAAGAAATATATTGATATTATCAAGGACATGTATAATGGAGTTAGTACTTGTGTACAGACTAGTGTTGGGAAGACTGAAGAGTTCCCTATAAAGATTGGAGTGCATCAAGGTTCCGCACTTAGCCCCTTTCTTTTTGCTTTGATAATGGACGAATTGACGAGGTCAGTCCAAGATAATATACCAAAGTGTATGTTGTTCGCAGATGATATTGTGCTGATTGATGAGATAAGAGAGGGTGTTGAAAGTAAATTGGAGTTGTGGAGACACACTTTGGAATCTCGAGGTTTTCGATTAAGTAGAAGTAAGACTGAATATTTGGAGTGTAAGTTTAGCAGTGTTGGAAGTAGGGAGGCAGGGGCGGTCACATTTGATGGAAATATTATCCAAGCTTCTGAGTTTTTTCGCTATCTTGGAGCCATTATCCAAAAGGATAGAGAATTAGATGGAGATGTGGCTCATAGGATTAAAGCAGGTTGGTTGAAGTGGAAGAGTGCCACAGGGTTTCTATGTGATCGCGGCTTGCCCAATAGATTAAAGGGAAAATTCTACCGCACAGCAATTAAGCCGGCATTGCTTTTACGGCACCGAATGTTGGGCCGTGAAACAGTGTCACGTGCATAAGATGAATGTGGCGGAGATGCGTATGCTTCGATGGATGTGCGGTCATACAAGAAAGGATCGATTGGGGAATGAGGCGATCAGAGGTAAAGTAGGAGTTGCGCTCATTGAGGATAAAATGAGGGAAAATCGTCTAAGGTCGTTTGGACATGTGAGAAGGAGACCGAGTGATGCACCGGTTAGGAGGCCGAAACAGTGGAGAAATGATAAAATGGCAAGGGGTAGGGGAAGACCCTAACAAACTTGGATTAGAGTAATTGAAAATGATATGAGTTTACTTGGAGTGGATGAAAGTATGGTGTTGAAGAGGCCGGAGTGGAGGGTAAAAATTCATGTGCGGGGTTGATTTTTTTTTTTGTATGTTTATTTATTTTATTGTTATTTATTTTTTTTTTTTTTCAATTTTTATTTATATTTTTTATTTTTTTATTATTATTATTTTTTATTATTTTTATTATTTTTTTTTCAACAACTTTTTTTCACGATGACATATGAGGATTCATGTTAGCCGATCCCAAATTATTTTGGTACTAAGGCTTTGTTGTTGTTGTTGTTGTAAGTTCACTTAGTTTTGTGGGACTTTTTGATAGAAAACCCTAATTTTAATCAATTGATTATTTACTTGACATAGTTTTCCTTAGAAAAGATTATAATACTACAAAATTTGTTTATCAAGTACATCCATTACTATGCATTAAAATTAAATATCTTTTTCTTGAAAAAAATTGTTGATCTCCAAATTAATCATTTTAAGATAAAAAATGATTTATAAAAATGGATATGAAAATTAATTTTTTTTATTTCTCACCTAGTTCTTTTTTATTCAAGAAATTAGATCTTTATACAAAGGGTTCATTTTTACTTCCACCAAATAATTGTTTTCATTTTTCTTATTGTGGGCTCAATCAAAAAGAGGATAAGGAAGAGAGAAAAAAAAATAGACATAGTGATGAAGAAATTAAAACATTTTAAATAATGATTTTGCAATTGAAGTATACTTGAGTGTGAGTGGTCAATTTATTAATTAATATTTTCATTTCCATTGTCTTGGGGCATGATTCCTGTCTTGGTTTTGCATGCATGTAAATAAAATAAAAATGGTTATGTTGAAATATTTTATGGACTTTACATATATTAGTATAATAAATAAAGTCTTTGGGCACATAGACGTATGTGCACTATAAGTAATTGTATATGTCACATTAAATATTAAAGTATTTGGGTCTAATAAAGTGATCTACTAAAGTTAAAGGGGGCTCAAGTCATCTTTTATAAGTATGGGATCTACAGTTAATATGTGTAGATACCTAAGGGGCCTAGTTGTTAATTTATGATGGGCTGGCTAACATACTAGGTCATTATAAATATAGGGTTATGGTCCCCAATTGACCTACCTAGGTTTTATTCTCTTGATTTCCATTGTCATCTGAATTCTAAGAACCCTAAGGATCAATTGGAAGGCAATAATCGTTCATCAAGTCTTCATCAAGTATTCTCCAAATATTGCTATGGATTCAGGTTTGTCTATCGTTCTATAATCTTTGATAACTTAAAGCATGATTATCCTAGAATAAATATTTCGCATCATTCTAGGGTTTATGTATAGTTAATTCCATCAAGTGGTATCAGAGCCGTAATCTTGCTTTGTTGTTGGAATTATTTGGATCGAATTGATTATGTTGTTTATGATTCAATACCAGAAACTAAAACATGATTTAAAGAAAATTACAAATTGCTTCACGGAATCTGCCGCCCGCTTTCTCTTTCCCAAGAAAAGGGTTACCATAATCGAATCTCCAGGAATCTGACAACCCTTTGGGAAAACGCGGGCAGGTTCATAAATTTTTTTAGGAATTTTATCCAATAAATCATCGACTGGGTTATGTTATATGGATTTTGAATCTGATTCAAAACAAGGAGGAGGAGGAGGGAGGAAACAGTTAGTAGGGATTTCAAGTTTGGTGAGGAGAAAGCAAGTTGATTCGGTTCATTCTAAAGGCTGGTCATCAATTGGCTAAGAATTGTCTCTGTTCCCACCTTATTGCCATAGGAGAAGCTCAGATTTTGGGGACATATGTATTGTGTTTTGTTTTTGGTTTGTAATAATTATGTGTTATTTGGATTAAGTAAATATTATTTATTGAAATTGTTATTATGGACTTAATGATTTTAAATTTCAATAATAATGTTTAATTTATGCCCATGTTTGAAATTACTTTGGGTTCGTTTATTCGAACACATCTTGTATTTTATGTTATTAAATTTACGTAGCATGTTACCAAAGTAACCTCTCCTATGAAAATTTTTTAATTTAAAATACATGATTATTTGAAGTTTTTTTTTAGCGTGTTTATTTTTCATGCGGGTAATGGTCGGCCCAAATGAAGGCTATTATTTGGCAGAAATTCAAATTCGTTTGTGGAGATAAATATGTAACAGTTATTAAGTGTTCATGTGAATATTGAGTCGATCCAAAGAAAGGCTTGGTATTTGACAGGATTTTACTGTTAATATTTGATTTCTACTTCAAGAAAATCACTTGCAAGTTAATTTTCTATCCAAAGATTAAAATTAATGTTGCGTCGATTTTCTTGTAATGGGATAATTTTAATTTCAAACAATTATCTGCTTAAAGTCATATGTGAGCTTATTTGTTTTATTTTTTGTTCTCTATTCAGTTACTTCATCAGCTTCTAATGTATCTGCTAACATCAACTCGATTTCCATGCTGAATGGGATGAATTTTAAGAGCTGGAAAGAAAATGTGTTGATTGTTCTGGGAGTTATGGATCTAGATCTTGCACTCAGGGATCCAAAACCTGCTGACCTGATTAGCACGAGTACATCTCAAGCTAAGAAGGATATGGAAAAGTGGGAACGCTCAAATCGCATGTGTCTTATGATCATGAAGAAAAGCATCCCAAAATCATTCAGAGGCTATATAGATGATAAGAAAGTTGCAATGACGTTCCTTACAGAGCTTGAAAAGCGTTTTGCTAAGAATGAAAGGGCAGAAACAAGCACGCTTTTGCGTAATCTTGTTGCCTGAGGTATAAAGGTAAAGGGAACGTGCGTGAGTACATTATGGAGATGGCCAATTTGGCATCTAAACTTAAGGCTCTCAAGTTCGAGTTGTCGGATGACATGCTTGTTCATATGGTTATGATCTCTCTTCCACCACAGTTTGGGCAATTTGAAGTAACATTCAATTGCCAGAAGGAAAAGTGGACTCTTAATGAGTTCATTTCATTGTGTGTGCAAGAGGAATTAAGGTTAAAGTACGAAAAGGCGAGAGTGCTCACTTTGCGGCTTCCTCTTCGGGCTATAACAAGAAAAGGAAGACTAAAGAAACTGCGGTCAATGAGCCAAAGAAAAAGCAACATAAAGTATCGAAGGGACAAGCTAAGGATTTAGCAACGTCAACGTCCAAGGGACAAGATAAGGATCCAGGTTGCTTTTTCTGTAAGGAAATGGATCATATGAAGAGAGATTGCCCTAAATACCAGGCATGGCGTGTAAAGAAAGGTATATCCCTTGCTTTTGTTTGTTACGAGGTTAATTTGGTTTCGGTGCCTAGGCATACTTGGTGGTTAGATTCTGGTTCTTCTACTCACATCAGTGTGTCTATGCGGGGTTGCCTGAACTGCCGAAAGCCAAGTGATGCTGAAAGATTCATCTATGTGGGGAACGGCAATTCTATTGAAGTTGAAGCAATCGAAACTTTTAGATTATTATTAAAGTCTGGAATTTATTTAGATTTGTATGAGACACATGTGGTACCATCTTTTAGACGGAATTTGGTTTCCATTTCAGTTTTGGACAAAGAAGGATTTACTTGTTCATTTGCAAATGGTGAATGTCGTTTCTCGTGTAATTCTAAGTTTATTGGATCTAGTACTTTATCGGTTTATGATAATCTTTATATGTTGGATACTGTTGCTTCATATCATGAAAACCTACATGTGGAAACACGTGGTACTAAACGCAAATTTACTAACAATAATTCCATGTCATTATGGCACAAGCGATTAGGACATATATCAAAATAGAGAATGTAAAGGCTTGTGTCAGACGGAATTATTGAAACACTTGACAAATCAGATTATGAAATATGTGTTGAGTGTATTAAGGGAAAACAAACAGACAAAAGCAAATTAAAAGCTGAGAGAGCTAAGAATGTTTTGGAATTAATTCATACGGATATATGTGGACCATTTCCTACACCCTCGTGGAATGGTCAAGAATATTTCATTACATTCATAGACGATTACTCTCGTTATGGTTACCTATATTTGATCCATGAAAAGTCGCAGGCATTGGATATGTTCAAAAAGTTTAAGGCCGAGGTTGAAAATCAACATGGCAAAACAATAAAGAAAGTCAAATCTGACTGTGGTGGTGAATACTATGACAGAAATGACGGATCAGGTGAACAACGTCCTGGGCCTTTTGCTAAATACCTAGAGGAGTGCGGTATCTTCTCTCAGTACACCATGCCAGGCAAACCTAGCATGAATGGTGTAGCTGAAAGACGAAATCAAACTTTACAGGAAATGGTGAGAAGTATGGTTAGTCATACTACTTTACCAGACTCACTCTGGGGAGAGGCATTAAAGACTGCAGTTTATCTCCTTAACAGGGTACCCACAAAGGCTGCTAACAAAACCCCCTATGAACTATGGATAGGCAAGAAACCTGTATTAAGGCATTTATATATCTGGGGATGTCCAGTTGAGGCTAGGCCTTACAGGCCTAATGAAAAGAAGTTGGACTCAAGGACTGTTAGTAGTTACTTTGTTGGTTACTCTGAAAGGTCAAAGGGCTTTAAGTTTTACGATCCCAAATCCAGAAACTTTTTTTGACACGGGAAATTCTCAATTCTTTGAGGATGTTGAGCTTGTGGGGGGACAAGTTAGAGATGATTTTGTCTTTGAAGAGGTTCTGGTTACCATTCCTTTTCCTATTATTGTCCTTGACCATGATTTGGATCTCAATCCTGATGTGGTTCAAGAACAAAATTGTCAATATCCCTCTAGTTGTCCATGAGGAACAAGCTCAACAACCTCAAGAACAAGTGCCTTTAAGAAGATCCACTAGAGAGAGACGAAGTGCCATTTCGGATGATTACTTGGTATTTCTAAATGAACAAGAGGTATACATTGGTCAATTGGAAGATGATCCAATCAACTTTCATGAGGCCATTGGTAGTTCTAACTCTCAAAAGTGGATAGACGCTATGGATGATGAGATTAAATCAATGAAAAACAATGATGTATGGGATCTAGTCCCATTGCCAGAAGGAGTGAAACCTATTGGTTGCAAATGGATATTTAAAACCAAAAGGGATTCACAGGGCAATGCGGAAAGACATAAGGCACGTCATGTCGCTAAGGGATTTACTCAGAAAGAAGGAATAGATTATAAAGAGACTTTCTCTCCGGTTTCTACGAAAGACTCTTTTAAAATCATTATGGCATTAGTGGCACATTATGACCTAGAGTTACATCAGATGGATATTAAGACTGCGTTTCTTAATGGAGACATTGAAGAAACAATTTACATGGTGCAACCAGAAATCTTGGTTTCAAAAGATTCAAAGGATATGGTATGCAAACTCAAGAAATCTATCTATGGACTCAAACAAGCATCCCGTCAGTGGTATTACAAATTTCATCAAGTTGTATTGTCATTTGGTTTCACGACAAATACAGTTGATGATTGTGTCTACCACAAGTTCAGTGGGAGTAAATATATTTTTCTGGTCTTATATGTGGATGACATCCTACTAGCCACAAATGATACGGACTTACTGCATGAAACTAAGAGATTTCTCTCAAAGAAATTTGAGATGAAAGATCTGGGAGATGCATCTTTTGTGTTAGGAATTCAAATACACAGAGATCGGTCTCAAGGTGTTCTTGGATTGTCACAAAAGAGTTGCATCGATAAGGTACTTAAGAGATTTGACATGCAGGATTGTAAAATGGGTGACACCCCAGTGGCTAAAGGTGACAAATACAATCTTGCTCAGTGCCCCAAGAATGAGATTGAATCTAAGAAAATGAATAGCATCCCTTATGCTTCGGCTATAAGGAGCTTGATGTATGCTCAGGTTTGCACTCGCCCAGACCTAGCATTCATAGTTGGTGTTTTAGGCAGATACCTTAGCAATCCTGGAAAGGATCATTGGATAGCAGCCAAGAGGGTTATGCGTTATTTACAGAGAACAAAGGATTATATGCTCACTTAAAGAAAGTCAGATAGACTTGAGATCATTGGGTATTCGGATTCCGACTTTGCGGGATGCCAAGATAGTTGTAAGTCTACTTCGGGCTACGTTTATCTACTTTGTGGAGGAGCAGTTTCTTGGAAGAGTGTTAAGCAGACGCTTGTTGCTACTTCTACGTTGGAGGCAGAGTTTGTGGCGTGTTATGAGGCATCAAATCACGCAATTTGGTTGCGAAATTTTATCACTGGGCTGTGCATATTAGGTGGCGTTGATAGGCCATTAAAGTTATTTTGTGATAATAAGTCGGCAGTTATGTATTCTAATAACAACAAGAGCTCGTCTAAGTCTAAGCACATAGACATTAAGTATCTTGCTGTTAAGGGACGGATTCAGAGTGGACAGATTTGTATTGAGCATATTGGGACTAACTCCATGGTCGCGAATCCGCTTACTAAGGTGTAACACCGAAGGTTTTTCACGAGCACACTGCTTGTATGGGTGTTGTATCACTAGAGTATGCTTAGATTGAGTGGGAGTTTTGTATTTTGCTCTTACATTTATTGCTATAAGTATATTTGGTTTTTCAGTTTTGGTTAATAAAGTTATTTTGCACTCTAAATATTCGGTTGATCTCAAAATAAGGTTGGGCCAGTTGAGAATAGACATGTGAAGATCACATTACATGTTATTCCATGCTTCGCATCCATACTTGATCCATGTCATTTAGTTGAGTCAATATATGTGACCACTGATGGGTCTAGTTGCGCTAATAGTGACGAAAACCTCTTTGATCCTTATGTTGATTTGACTAATGGACCGGATTGGTTTAAGATGACACAATTTGGTAAAGCATTGCTGTTAAGGTTTATAATGTGTTATGCAATTAAACTAAGGTATTATACTATGTACATGTGTAAGTCCAAGTGGGAGATTGTTGGAATATTTTATGGACTTTACATATACTAGTATAATAAATAAAGTCTTTGGGCACATAGACGTATGTGCACTATAAGTAATTATATATGTCACATTAAATATTAAAGTATTTGGGCCTAATAAAGTGATCTACTAAAGTTAAAGGGGGCCCAAGTCATCTTTTATAAGTATGGAATCTACAGTTAATATGTGTAGATACCTAAGGGGCCTAGTTGTTAATCTATGATGGGCTGGCTAACATACTAGGTCATTATAAATATAGGGTTATGGTCCCCAATTGACCTACATATGTTTTATTCTCTTGATTCCCATTGTCATCTGAATTCTAAGAACCCTAAAGACCAATTGGAAGGCAATAATCATTCATCAAGTCTTCATCAAGTATTCTCCAAATATTGCTATGGATTCAGGTTTGTCTATCGTTCTATAATCTTTGATAACTTAAAGCATGATTATCCTAGAATAAATATTTCGCATCATTCTAGGGTTTATGTATAGTTAATTCCATCAAGTGGTATCAGAGCCGTAATCTTGCTTTGTTGTTGGGATTATTTGGATCGAATTGATTATGCTGTTTTTGATTTAATACCAGAAACTAAAACATGATTTAAAGAAAATTACAAATTGCTTCACGGAATCTGCCCGCCCGCTTTCTCTTTCCCAAGAAAAGGGTTACCACAATCGAATCTCCAGGAATCTGACAACCCTTTGGGAAAACGCGGGCAGGTTCATAAAAATCTTTAGGAATTTTATCCAATAAATCATCGACTGGGTTATGTTATATGGGTTTTGAATCTGATTCAAAACAAGGAGGAGGAGGAGGGAGGAAACAGTTAGTAGGGATTTCAAGTTTGGTGAGGAGAAAGCAAGTTGATTCGGTTCATTCTAAGGCTGCTTCTGGTGGTCATCAATTGGCTAAGGAATTGTCTGTTCCCCACCTTATTGCCATAGGAGAAGCTCAGATTTTGGGGACATATGTATTGTGTTTTGTTTTTGGTTTGTAATAATTATGTGTTATTTGGATTAAGTAAATATTATTTATTGAAATTGTTATTATGGACTTAATGATTTTAAATTTCAATAATAATGTTTAATTTATGCCCATGTTTGAAATTACTTTGGGTTCGTTTATTCGAACACATCTTGTATTTTATGTTATTAAATTTACGTAGCATGTTACCAAAGTAACCTCTCCTATGAAAATTTTTTAATTTAAAATACATGATTATTTGAAGTTTTTTTTTAGCGTGTTTATTTTTCATGCGGGTAATGGTCGGCCCAAATGAAGGCTATTATTTGGCAGAAATTCAAATTCGTTTGTGGAGATAAATATGTAACAGTTATTAAGTGTTCATGTGAATATTGAGTCGATCCAAAGAAAGGCTTGGTATTTGACAGGATTTTCTTGTTAATATTTGATTTCTACTTCAAGAAAATCACTTGCAAGTTAATTTTCTATCCAAAGATTAAAATTAATGTTGCGTCGATTTTCTTGTAATGGGATAATTTTAATTTCAAACAATTATCTGCTTAAAGTCATATGTGAGCTTATTTGTTTTATTTTTTGTTCTCTATTCAGTTACTTCATCAGCTTCTAATGTATCTGCTAACATCAACTCGATTTCCATGCTGAATGGGATGAATTTTAAGAGCTGGAAAGAAAATGTGTTGATTGTTCTGGGAGTTATGGATCTAGATCTTGCACTCAGGGATCCAAAACCTGCTGACCTGATTAGCACGAGTACATCTCAAGCTAAGAAGGATATGGAAAAGTGGGAACGCTCAAATCGCATGTGTCTTATGATCATGAAGAAAAGCATCCCAAAATCATTCAGAGGCTATATAGATGATAAGAAAGTTGCAATGACGTTCCTTACAGAGCTTGAAAAGCGTTTTGCTAAGAATGAAAGGGCAGAAACAAGCACGCTTTTGCGTAATCTTGTTGCCTGAGGTATAAAGGTAAAGGGAACGTGCGTGAGTACATTATGGAGATGGCCAATTTGGCATCTAAACTTAAGGCTCTCAAGTTCGAGTTGTCGGATGACATGCTTGTTCATATGGTTATGATCTCTCTTCCACCACAGTTTGGGCAATTTGAAGTAACATTCAATTGCCAGAAGGAAAAGTGGACTCTTAATGAGTTCATTTCATTGTGTGTGCAAGAGGAATTAAGGTTAAAGTCTGAAAAGACTGAGAGTGCTCACTTTGCGGCTTCCTCTTCGGGCTATAACAAGAAAAGGAAGACTAAAGAAACTGCGGTCAATGAGCCAAAGAAAAAGCAACATAAAGTATCAAAGGGACAAGCTAAGGATTTAGCAACGTCAACGTCCAAGGGACAAGATAAGGATCCAGGTTGCTTTTTCTGTAAGGAAATGGATCATATGAAGAGAGATTGCCCTAAATACCAGGCATGGCGTGTAAAGAAAGGTATATCCCTTGCTTTTGTTTGTTCTGAGGTTAATTTGGTTTCAGTGCCTAGGCATACTTGGTGGTTAGATTCTGGTTCTTCTACTCACATCAGTGTGTCTATGCGGGGTTGCCTGAACTGCCGAAAGCCAAGTGATGCTGAAAGATTCATCTATGTGGGGAACGGCAATTCTATTGAAGTTGAAGCAATCGAAACTTTTAGATTATTATTAAAGTCTGGAATTTATTTAGATTTGTATGAGACACATGTGGTACCATCTTTTAGACGGAATTTGGTTTCCATTTCAGTTTTGGACAAAGAAGGATTTACTTGTTCATTTGCAAATGGTGAATGTCGTTTCTCGTGTAATTCTAAGTTTATTGGATCTAGTACTTTATCGGTTTATGATAATCTTTATATGTTGGATACTGTTGCTTCATATCATGAAAACCTACATGTGGAAACACGTGGTACTAAACGCAAATTTACTAACAATAATTCCATGTCATTATGGCACAAGCGATTAGGACATATATCAAAATAGAGAATGTAAAGGCTTGTGTCAGACGGAATTATTGAAACACTTGACAAATCAGATTATGAAATATGTGTTGAGTGTATTAAGGGAAAACAAACAGACAAAAGCAAATTAAAAGCTGAGAGAGCTAAGAATGTTTTGGAATTAATTCATACGGATATATGTGGACCATTTCCTATACCCTCGTGGAATGGTCAAGAATATTTCATTACATTCATAGACGATTACTCTCGTTATGGTTACCTATATTTGATCCATGAAAAGTCGCAGGCATTGGATATGTTCAAAAAGTTTAAGGCCGAGGTTGAAAATCAACATGGCAAAAACAATAAAGAAAGTCAAATCGGCGTGGTGGTGAATACTATGACAGAAATGACGGATCAGGTGAACAACGTCCTGGGCCTTTTGCTAAATACCTAGAGGAGTGCGGTATCTTCTCTCAGTACACCATGCCAGGCAAACCTAGCATGAATGGTGTAGCTGAAAGACGAAATCAAACTTTACAGGAAATGGTGAGAAGTATGGTTAGTCATACTACTTTACCAGACTCACTCTGGGGAGAGGCATTAAAGACTGCAGTTTATCTCCTTAACAGGGTACCCACAAAGGCTGCTAACAAAACCCCCTATGAACTATGGATAGGCAAGAAACCTGTATTAAGGCATTTATATATCTGGGGATGTCCAGTTGAGGCTAGGCCTTACAGGCCTAATGAAAAGAAGTTGGACTCAAGGACTGTTAGTAGTTACTTTGTTGGTTACTCTGAAAGGTCAAAGGGCTTTAAGTTTTACGATCCCAAATCCAGAAACTTTTTTTGACACGGGAAATTCTCAATTCTTTGAGGATGTTGAGCTTGTGGGGGGACAAGTTAGAGATGATTTTGTCTTTGAAGAGGTTCTGGTTACCATTCCTTTTCCTATTATTGTCCTTGACCATGATTTGGATCTCAATCCTGATGTGGTTCAAGAACAAAATTGTCAATATCCCTCTAGTTGTCCATGAGGAACAAGCTCAACAACCTCAAGAACAAGTGCCTTTAAGAAGATCCACTAGAGAGAGACGAAGTGCCATTTCGGATGATTACTTGGTATTTCTAAATGAACAAGAGGTATACATTGGTCAATTGGAAGATGATCCAATCAACTTTCATGAGGCCATTGGTAGTTCTAACTCTCAAAAGTGGATAGACGCTATGGATGATGAGATTAAATCAATGAAAAACAATGATGTATGGGATCTAGTCCCATTGCCAGAAGGAGTGAAACCTATTGGTTGCAAATGGATATTTAAAACCAAAAGGGATTCACAGGGCAATGCGGAAAGACATAAGGCACGTCATGTCGCTAAGGGATTTACTCAGAAAGAAGGAATAGATTATAAAGAGACTTTCTCTCCGGTTTCTACGAAAGACTCTTTTAAAATCATTATGGCATTAGTGGCACATTATGACCTAGAGTTACATCAGATGGATATTAAGACTGCGTTTCTTAATGGAGACATTGAAGAAACAATTTACATGGTGCAACCAGAAATCTTGGTTTCAAAAGATTCAAAGGATATGGTATGCAAACTCAAGAAATCTATCTATGGACTCAAACAAGCATCCCGTCAGTGGTATTACAAATTTCATCAAGTTGTATTGTCATTTGGTTTCACGACAAATACAGTTGATGATTGTGTCTACCACAAGTTCAGTGGGAGTAAATATATTTTTTCTCGGGGTCTTATATGTGGATGACATCCTACTAGCCACAAATGATACGGACTTACTGCATGAAACTAAGAGATTTCTCTCAAAGAAATTTGAGATGAAAGATCTGGGAGATGCATCTTTTGTGTTAGGAATTCAAATACACAGAGATCGGTCTCAAGGTGTTCTTGGATTGTCACAAAAGAGTTGCATCGATAAGGTACTTAAGAGATTTGACATGCAGGATTGTAAAATGGGTGACACCCCAGTGGCTAAAGGTGACAAATACAATCTTGCTCAGTGCCCCAAGAATGAGATTGAATCTAAGAAAATGAATAGCATCCCTTATGCTTCGGCTATAAGGAGCTTGATGTATGCTCAGGTTTGCACTCGCCCAGACCTAGCATTCATAGTTGGTGTTTTAGGCAGATACCTTAGCAATCCTGGAAAGGATCATTGGATAGCGACAAGAGGGTTATGCGTTATTTACAGAGAACAAAGGATTATATGCTCACTTAAAGAAAGTCAGATAGACTTGAGATCATTGGGTATTCGGATTCCGACTTTGCGGGATGCCAAGATAGTTGTAAGTCTACTTCGGGCTACGTTTATCTACTTTGTGGAGGAGCAGTTTCTTGGAAGAGTGTTAAGCAGACGCTTGTTGCTACTTCTACGTTGGAGGCAGAGTTTGTGGCGTGTTATGAGGCATCAAATCACGCAATTTGGTTGCGAGAATTTTATCACCTGGCATTGCATATTAGGTGGCGTTGATAGGCCATTAAAGTTATTTTGTGATAATAAGTCGGCAGTTATGTATTCTAATAACAACAAGAGCTCGTCTAAGTCTAAGCACATAGACATTAAGTATCTTGCTGTTAAGGGACGGATTCAGAGTGGACAGATTTGTATTGAGCATATTGGGACTAACTCCATGGTCGCGAATCCGCTTACTAAGGTGTAACACCGAAGGTTTTTCACGAGCACACTGCTTGTATGGGTGTTGTATCACTAGAGTATGCTTAGATTGAGTGGGAGTTTTGTATTTTGCTCTTACATTTATTGCTATAAGTATATTTGGTTTTTCAGTTTTGGTTAATAAAGTTATTTTGCACTCTAAATATTCGGTTGATCTCAAAATAAGGTTGGGCCAGTTGAGAATAGACATGTGAAGATCACATTACATGTTATTCCATGCTTCGCATCCATACTTGATCCATGTCATTTAGTTGAGTCAATATATGTGACCACTTGATAGATTACAGTTGCGCTAATAGTGACGAAAACCTCTTTGATCCTTATGTTGATTTGACTAATGGACCGGATTGGTTTAAGATGACACAATTTGGTAAAGCATTGCTTTGTTAAGGTTTATAATGTGTTATGCAATTAAACTAAGGTATTATACTATGTACATGTGTAAGTCGAGTGGGAGATTGTTGGAATATTTTATGGACTTTACATATACTAGTATAATAAATAAAGTCTTTGGGCACATAGACGTATGTGCACTATAAGTAATTATATATGTCACATTAAATATTAAAGTATTTGGGCCTAATAAAGTGATCTACTAAAGTTAAAGGGGGCCCAAGTCATCTTTTATAAGTATGGAATCTACAGTTAATATGTGTAGATACCTAAGGGGCCTAGTTGTTAATCTATGATGGGCTGGCTAACATACTAGGTCATTATAAATATAGGGTTATGGTCCCCAATTGACCTACATATGTTTTATTCTCTTGATTCCCATTGTCATCTGAATTCTAAGAACCCTAAAGACCAATTGGAAGGCAATAATCATTCATCAAGTCTTCATCAAGTATTCTCCAAATATTGCTATGGATTCAGGTTTGTCTATCGTTCCATAATCTTTGATAACTTAAAGCATGATTATCCTATAATAAATATTCCGCATCATTCTAGGGTTTATGTATAGTTAATTCCATCAGGTTAAACATGTTAAGTGGATTGACAACGTTCAATTTCACTGTCATCAATAGTTAGTAGTATATTGTATTTTATTTTAGAATAATGCTAGGGGCATAAAATAAAGTCACAAAATTTTGACATAAAATGAGTTGACAATATTTTATTGATTGAATCGATAATGGATCCACTACACTCTAATTAAAAACATCAATAAAATTATTAATAAACAAAATTTTGTGACTTTATTATGGCTCTAGTATTACTCTTTATATTATTTTGTACTAAGTTATACTACTTCATTGCATATATAACACTAGTAAAAGCTCGTGTCCGAGGACACGTTTTTTTTTTTTTTTTTTTTTTTTAAGAAGGCAAAATGGGAAAGGGACAACTTAAATGAGGGGCAAAATGAAAAATTTGACATTTGATACTGTTCATAGTGGAGGTGTGATTTATACTATAGATTACTTTTCCCATAACATTGAAAATGAACATCAAACTAAGAAACAAAGAGAGTAATATATATCAGAAAAGAGAATTGGTAAAATAATCATAAGATGCAAATATACACACGCGCACACACACACATACACACACACACACACACACACACACACACACATATATATATATATATATATATATATATATATATATATATATATATATATATATATATATATATATATATATATATATATTCTGAACTGGGAAGAAAGGCAAGATATTGTTTCTAAGGTCTGCCATATCTATTTTTTTTCTGAATATATTTTCTATAGAGATAGCAGCATCACATATGGTCAACCATAAATATTTAATTTATTTTTTTAACCAAAAAATTTAATGAATTAGGGAAGAAAACTTGCATACGCAGTGTTAATAAGTACGGTACGATCTTTAACATAATGAATTAGGGAAGAAAACTTGGCCCGTACAAGACGCGTTTTCAACTATGATGAGTGAGATTGAAAACAACTGTTGAATGCAGTCGTTATTGGATGGTTATTAAAAATTAAGAATAGAAGAAAAAAAATGCTGGACAGTTGACTTTGTAATTAGTTTAGTAAATTTCTGCACGCTTGTCTCTTGAAAATTACTACTCCCTCGGTTCCGTTTGAAAGGTCACAAATTTCCTTTTTGGGCGTCCCATTTAAAAGGACACAATCCCTAAAAGGAAAGTTTTTATTATTTTTATACTCTTTCTACCCCATTCATTCTCTCTCCTACTTTACTTTTACACTCACAACATTCTCTATCCTAACTATTTCTCCCACTCATTCTCTTTTATTTAATTTTTCATACTCACAACATTTAACATTTTTCTCTTTCTTACATCATTTTTCTTATTCATTTTTTAATTTCTGTGCTAAGAGGCAAAATTACCCTTTTGAGCGGGACAGAGTGAGTACTTAATTTGTTTGTACGAATATTTGGTGCTTGCAGAGAAATTTCTTGGAAAAGTACAAGTTCCGTACTCTTACGCAATTGCATGGGTAGTTGGAAGGAAATAATATTTAATTTCTTCCCATATAAATGTAATTGATGAGCCCTAACCGGCTGGATCGGGCCCATGTTCGATCTGGTTCAAGGAGTCAGTGACGTGGCACTCCCTAGATCACCGGAGTCAAGATCGCGGACAAATAGACCCCTAAGGTCAAGACCGCGCTCCTCTCCGCATCATCCTACTCCAGCCCGGAGGGATTCTTACCGCTGGGTTGGTGACCGCAGGAGGTATGACCGCTCCATCCGTGCCCGCGTCAAATACCTTTGACCGCGTCTAAGATGTTGACCGCGGGCTCATACTTGCCTCCCGATTATCTCACCTGTCTCCCGGTTAATGGCAAACCTTACTGAGCAAGTTAGCTTACTGGCTCTGACATGCAAGTTGTCGGCTCACTCCCATCGCATTCAATGCGGCACAGACAGGCGCCTACTATTGCCATTAATGTGCCGCGCCGAATAGACGGCTCCTGTCCACATCAGCGACATCCCTTCTGACAGAGGATCCTCCTTCCCTGGCAGACCCAATCAGATGCGGACACGTGTATACGGTCAAATACCAAAGTGCCCCTTAGGGCTGACCTTATGGCTTACGTCAGCGGGCAGCTCCTCCTTGCCTATAAATAGAAGACCTTGGTCCCCTTGGACAGGGTAAGTTCCAAATATACACTGTAAGCCATATTACTCTCAAACCCTAAACACTCATACACATTCAAGGCATTCCAAGCCTTATTTCACAGTGTTCCTACTCTCATACCCGAGAGCCTGAGTTGGAGTAACATCCAACTTTGATCTTAACGGTACTTATTTGTGTTGTGTTCTAGGTACCACTTCCATCACTAAATATATCCTGCCAGATATCCTTGAATCGCTCTGACCCTGGAAAGCTTGGCGTCATCAGTAATCATCTTGATTATAATTTATAAAATAGTGTTTTTATACTTTCTAACCTGCTACGGCACGTAAGAGGGTTGGATGAAGTCTCCCCCAAGCATGTTGTAGTCTTGGTTAGCAGAGCGGAGATTCAGGTTGGAAAGATCAGGAACGTCGCCAATCTCTCGGCTAAGCTCTAGAAGGCTATCCGAGTCTGAAAGCATTTAAAAGCCCGCCTTAAGCCACGTGGCAATCTTAGGTCCAGCAGTGTCAACAGAAATTTGCTAAACAGCCTTTTCAGAAGTTGTGCCTTCAGTTTGGCGAGATCTCTTGAGAGGGCGAGAAGCAGGACTTTTGGGGAGGCTCGACGGTCTCGGTATTGGGGGTGACAAAGGTTTCTAGTGGCTCGGTTTCCTGCTCCTGATTGACTTCCAGCTGTTCATCTTCATCAACTAGATCAAGCCTAGAATCCCGCGTAGGGGTCTTGGATTTCCTACGCTTGTGGGGATGCTTAGCAACAACCTTCCCGGCGGCCTTTTCCATGGCGGCATTGGCTTTTTCCCGCGCTATAACCTCAGCATCATCCCCATGGATCGAGATGAGAATTTCTTTCTCAACAGTTTTGGATAGGGCAGCTTGTCTGTCTTCTGTAAGCCGCTTGCGATGGCAGTCGACGTTGGAAAAGGCATCTCGCCTTTGGGAGAGCGACATGGATCTGAACTTTGCGAAAAGTAAAAGAAAGGAAAGTTATTTAAAGTAAATAAGCAAAGTAACAAAGTAATGTTTGAGGCGAGAAGGCATACTATATACTTCAAACATAGCCTTGCAGCAATGGCCTTCTCGCTTGCAAGGTTCACATTCTGATTCAACGCAGTCTTTTGAATGGATTTCGCATCCAGGATAGGGGAGAAATGTACAATAGTTACGCGAGAATCATCTTGCGGACAGGTAAAATCGGGAAATCCGGATTCTCGAAGAAGGGAGGGGCTGGAAAGTATCTCTCTCCATGAGAACAAAGCCAAGCCGGTGTTGGAGGCATCAGCCAGAACCTTTAAAATTCGTTCCTTAAGGCGTGTGTCGCCAGATACTAAAGCTTTTTTTGTTTCAACTTTGGGGATGATCTCCCTAAGGTCGCCAGAGTGTGTCCACCCAATGCGAGAAGTGATGAAAAGATGCTTAGATTGCCGGTTGTGAACTTTACCAGGAAGAGGAGTAAGAATCTTAGGTTTCCTATACTTTATAAAGAGGCGTTTCTCGACAACACCAACTCGTTGGGAGACGGCGGTGTAACCCTTAAATAGATGGACAAAAAGAGAAATCGTAGGTTCATGTCGAAGGACCCTACAGATTATAATGTAACTGGTCAGAATGCGAAAAGCATTGGGATGGAGGTCCACGATTGCGGCTTGGGCCTTGTGTAGGAAAGCGCAATTGAGGGATCTAAGGGGAACCTAAGGCCGGCGTCTAATTGGGATTGATATGCGACAACACCATCCGTACGTTGTAGCATGACGGCTAGGGACATATCGCCAGTATACGGCTCAATGTGGTAGGTGTGATGGTTTATCCCATACTTAATGTGTAGGGGAGTTTGGAAATCAGAGGAAGAAATACTGGCTTCAGCGACATTGGAAAGAAGGAGATGGTCAGATGGAACCTAATTGCGGGATGATGTCTCCACGGCTAAAGTATCCGAGACATCGTGGCTGGAAGTAGAATTGGTGGAAGACATGTCGCTCCGATCACTGGAGCTGGAGGAATAACCGTTTATAGAAGCGACGACTACGTAAATTGGGGGCTGCGGGATAGTCAGTGTCAGAAAAATCAGAATCAAAATGAGAATGATCAAAGTCGTAAATACGCGAGCATAATTCCCAAGTATTGAAATAGGAGATTAAGCATTCTATAAATGAGTTCTTATTTTCAATTTCTCCTTAAAATTACAAGTTAAATGTAATTTTCTCTTCTTTAAAAAAAATTGAAGAGATTGTGTGGTATAAATATCTTATGTTCGAAGTGTAGTATCAATCACATTTCCTGTCAACGAACATTTAGCTTAGTTAAATATTGATGGGAAAAATTGAACGACCCTAAATCACCAAACCATCACCACCATGCAGCTCATTCATGACAAATATAATATAACTAGTACTCAAATATGCCCGTGCCAATGGCACGGGATGTTATGCATTATGGTAAAGCGAAGAAAATATAAAGATAATTATCATTAAAATCTCTCCAATATCTCGAAATTTATCAAAATAGAAAAGCAAACAGTGAAACAATATATTATAAAATCATATTCACAACAATTTATATTATATTAATTTCGGATGATTTTACTACAACTAAAAATTGAAAGCAACTGACAATCAAAAAGTGAAAAGAAATAAAATAGTTACTAATAGTAGTTTATCTCTCTTTATTGAATTGAGTTTTGAAATTGACAAATTATTGTATAAAAAAGAAGTTTAAAATCGATAAATAAATGGGAAGCATTTTACGCCTCAATTATTTAAAAGAAACATAATGAAATATTTTTAAGAGAATAAAACATAAAAAATTAAAATCAATCTCTAAGTTCTTGTGTAACAACATCGCGGCTACTAAAGCTTCTATTTCAACTCCATCATAATCCACTTGGTTTAAGACAAAAAAGATAACAATCACACATCTTTGCCAAAATCTAGGGAGAAACGCGTTTCTCCATAAGTTATGGAGAAACGGGTTTCTGGATATTCAGAACTCTTTGAAAGGATATCCAGAACCTTATGTAAGTGATATCCAGAAATTTAGAATTGGCTTCTGGATATAAGTTTTAAGGCTTCTGGATATCCATATTGTTGGGTATGCATATTTTAACCCTCCTATTTTGTATTAGATTTGATTGATACCATAACCTCCTATTTATTTTAAGGACTTTAGGACCCTATGTAATGAAGCTTAGACTTCAATTTTTTAGCTAAGTCCATTTTATAGAATAGGTTAAAATTAGGCTTGAAGACTGGCTCAAGAATCTTTGGACCTAAGGATTGCAGCTCAAGGGTTTGTAACCGCCCTTTTTAAACCGCTTGGCGAGAACCGCCTTTTGCCTTGTGATTCCCTTCATCCGAAACCGCCGAACAACAAGTGCAAACCGCACTTGGAAATCCTTTTACGGTGGAACCGCTTTCATGTCAAACCGCCTTTATCCAGAACCGCTCCAATGATTGGCTACTTGAAGTGAACCTCTTTTGACCGTTGGAATCCACGTCAGCAATATCAAAAGTCAACTACCATATCTTGTCACGTGACTACTTTTCAGACAAGATCTGCAAGGATCTTGAAAAGGTGACAGATGTCCTAACCACCTTGATTGCGGTGAGGTCGATCGGCTTTACCTGCATCAACAGGTTCCAAAGGACAAAAGTAGTTGCTTTGTGGACCAATGGGATTGCATCAAGAACCTGTCATTTCATCGAGTTTGTGTCCAACGGCTATATTCTGATGCTTGGGTATAAATACCCCTAATCTTCACCATTTGAAGATTGCTTGAATCTTGAGAAATTGCTTTGTGTTCATGAGAAGAGTTGAAGCTCGCGAAATTCTTAGTCCTTTGAATCTTCATCTTCATACTTCAAGAAATATTCCCCAGCCCATAAATCAAGCCTTAACACATTCAAGAATCATTGTGCTCTACATCTCACAGATTTAAAGAGCCTTGATCTTGTTCTCACACACTCACCTCTCTTGTTTAAACACATAGTTTATTCATTTGAGATACACTGGTTATAGTCTAGGATTTGTTCTTCATAGAAAAGATTTTATTGTACTTTGTAATCTCTCAAATACTCAATATAAAATCTCTCTTAGAAATCCAAGACTAACCATCTTGGTAGTGGGCGTAGATCGTTTATCGATTGAACCACTCCAAATAGTGTGTTCTTACTTTACGCATTTATATTTCTTGTGCTTCTTGATTATCTTCCTTTTCTCTGTTTGATCTTTATATAGTTATCCTTTATTGTGAAATTGTGTTTGGAGTTAACATTGTCAAACTACATTTTCACGTTTTACAAGCGCTCGTAAAAGCGCACTAAAACCGCCTTGCAAAACCGCCTCCTCAAAACCGCATTTTACTAAGTATATTCCATTGTGCATTTTACAACTCTACTTGCGGTTTCTTATACTGCTTGCAAGAGGTTTTGTAAGCGTAGAGGTTTAGTTTTAAATTGAGGGCGAAAAATTTTAAACGGCCTATTCACCCCCTCTAGCCGTATTTTCACCCTTGTTGCCACCTTTGGGACCAACAAGTGGTATCGAGCTAACACATTTTAAAACCCTTTGTTTTTCAAGCTTAACGACTTGTGTGCCGATCTCGATAGGGCAACCTCAAAGACAATGACTACCGTTAACTATTCACACATTCCAATGTTGGACAAAGACCACTTTGACATCGGAAGTGCCGAATGCTTATTCATTTGGAAACCATAGATGAGATCTTTGGTGGAGTGCGTGATCAATGGCCCTCTAATTCCAATGAAGGCTAACACCGATGCAACCACCAATCTTTGAAACGCTGAGAGGTCAAAAGCCAAAATATGAGTGGTCGAGATGAAGAGAAGAGAATAGTTGCCTTGGACGGCAAGGCGAGGTTCATCATTTACGGAACCCTCCCGTATCAACTCTACGAGAAAGTGATGTACCTCAAAACCGCAAACGAGATGTGGGATGCCATAGAGAGCTACCTCGAAGGTGACGAAGAGTGCAAGGAAAACAAATTATACACTGTTGAAAGATCCTACAACAACTTCAACAGAAAACCCAACGAAACCTTGCGTCAAACCTACGATCGCTATGTTGAGGTAGTTAATGCTTGTAGATCTCTTGGTAAAACTTTAACCGATAAGGAAATCAATATGACTTTCCTATCTGCTTTAGGTTCTAGATGGGTAAATAAGGCTACCTCTCTAGAAGACTCCAAAGTATTGGGTACTTGGTCATTAAGTAACTTATATGCCAATCTTAGAGTCTATGAACTTAAATTGAATCATATTGAAGAGATAGAAGGAAAAACCAAATCGCTTTCTATGTCTGTAGTGGAACATGAAGAGAAACCATCCACATCCAATCAAACCACTGATCCTTCCATATCAACCTCATCACTCATCGAGATGGATGATGATGATTTTGCCATGTTTGTAAAAAGATTCCAAAAATTTAGAAAATCCTCAAAACCTTTCACAAAATCATTTTCAAAAGGCAAACCTCCTGCAACATTTTCTAGGGCTGCAGATACAAAGAAGAAGAGTGACTTGGTATGCTACAACTGTAGGAAACCTGGCCACTTTGCATCTGAGTGTCCACAGCCTAAATATGAATATATGAAAAAGAAAACTTTTCCTTCGAAATTTTCTCATCGTAAGGGAATGGTTGCTGAGGAGGAAGAGAATTCCAAGGAATTAGCAACTTGGATTGAAACAGTTCGAGGATGGAAGTGACGGTGAAACCGAAGAGGTTAACCTCTGCTTAGTTGCGAGACGCTTCGATGACTCGGATTACGAGATCATTTGAGTTGCATGATATGGAGGAAAAGGAGGTTTTTGCAAAACTTCCAAATTATAAATTGGATGATGATATTAAACTTACTCCTAGCGTTAAGATAGGAAATTGTTCGTATTCACGTCCCATTTTCTCATCTAAAAATGCTCCACCTTCAAAAGCTATTCCAAAGAAAATTTTGAAAAAGGTGGTGGAAGAGGTTTCTCCCATGGAACATGAAAAGATGTTCAAGGAATTGAAATGGTGATCCATCAATTCTCTAATCTTAAGAAAGCCTTAAGCTTAGCTCATGATGAACTTAATGCGTACAAACGGAGAAAGCGTGATGAGGTCTGAAATTTCTAATCTTAAGGACCAAATCAAACAGATGACTCCTCTTGCTGATCAAAACCGCATCCTTGAAACTATGGTTGCTGCACTTCAACTCAGGAATGATGACTTGGTAACCCAAATCCACGATCGCCAAAAGATTATTGATTCGTGGCTCAAGTCTCAATCCACCAAGGATAAAATCATGGACTTTCAAGTTCCTCCTGGAACTAAGGATGGTCTAGGGTTTGGATCTGAGGAAGAGGAGAAGTGTGCATCCTCGAGTGAAAAGGATGAGGAAATTTTGGAACTAACTAAAGAAATTCCCAAGGGGAAGCATGCTAAAGGAAAGGGTAAAGGAAGACAAGTAAATTATGTCTACCCTAAAGGAAAGCAATATGGGAAGAATTACGTGTTTAAAACCTAAGAATTACGTGGAAGCACTGAAGAGGAAATGGCTTATGGAATTGGTAGAATCCGGCTCCAACCGCTTACGGTGGAAAAGGCGGTTCTGCTAATTTCGTGTCTCGACCGCGCTTCTTCTTCGACCGCTCCTCCCGCCTTCAAAAGCAAGAATAGCGTTCCTGTGAAATACGTGGGTCAAACCAAAGCCTGTTCCCTTTGTATCAATTTGGAATGTTAGCCGGAACCGCACCTCCCAAACCGCTTCCTTGTCCCAAACCGCATGCAACTCCTAAGAAGAGTAAGGAGTTAGTAAAACCTCATGAAGCTTGTAGCTATTATAAATGTTACGTGTGTGATGGTTTAGGTCACAAGGCTGCAGAATGCCTTTTGCGGTTCACATCCAATGCCAGGAAGAGTAAACCTCCTTGTCAAGCGGGTGTGGGTCGTAAAGGGTTGCTAACTTCAGGACCCAAGGAATAAAGGGGGACCTCGTTCTTAATGTTTACATTTCGGTTCTCTCGCTTCATGGCTGGTCACTCCAAGGATAATGAATGGTATCTTGACAAAGGGTGCAGCCAAGACATATGATTGGAGATAGATCATTACTTGAAGATGTCGTTGAAGCAAGTGGTCCGTCTCGTAACCTTTGGTGACAACAAACAAAGGCAAGACCATAGGATATGGTGTTATAAGGAGAGGAAACCTAACTATTGAGAAGGTTTCTCTTGTCGATGGACTCAAGCACAACCTCCTTTCAATTTCTCAATTTTGCGACAAAGGAATGCTTTGCAACTTCACGTCATCAAACTGTTTTATCAAAGATAGCATTTCCGGCGTCACCCTACTCACAGGGATTCGTAAGAGTAATATTTACATTATTGATCTAAATTCTACATGTAGTATTACTAATCTCTGTTTTGTAGCTAAGAATGTGAGCGAAAATAGTTGGCTATGGCACAAGAGGTTAAGCCACTTGAACTTCAAGTATCTTGCAAAGATTGGTAGGGAAAACCTCGTTCGTGGTTTACCCAAAGTGGGCGACCACCATCCAGAGAAATGCGGTGCATGCCCCTTGGTAAGCAATCCGCTTCGTCTTTCACCAAGAAGACCGCTCCATCAACTTCAAGATGCTTACAACTTTGCTTTCACATCGATTTGTTTGGACCCGTAACCACCGCGGCATTGGAGGAAATAGATATACTTTAGTGGTGGTGGATGATTACTCAAGATATACGTGGGTTGAGATGATGATTTCCAAAGATGATTGTTATGAGATTCTCACCGCACTCTTTAGACGGCTCCAAACTCAAAAAGAAGACGACATCGTTAGTGTTCGATCAGATAATGGAACAGAATTCAAAAACAACGGTGTTGCTCAGTATTGTGATGACCATGGGATTGATCACAATTTTTCAACACCGGTGTTCCACAACAAAATGGGGTTGTGGAAAGGAAGAATAGGACGTTGATTGAGGCTGGAAAGACAATGATATCCAAGCGAAGCTACCTCGGTATTTACGGGCCGAAGCAATCAATACCGCATGCTTCACTCGTAACCGCTCCCTCATCAACAAAACCTATAATAAGACTCCTATGAGCTTTGGCGAGGAAGAACCCCAACATTGCATTCTTCAAGATCTTTGGCCGCAAATGCTTTGTCCTCTACAACGGAAGAGAAAATAGAAGTAAATTCGGAGCCAAGGCCGACGAAGGTATTTTTGTTGGGTATGCTAAACATTCTAAAGCTTTTCGTATTTTCAATAAAACTAGTTTAAAAATAGTTGAGTCTGTCCATGTTACTTTTGATGAGCATTCTCTCCTTGAGCCACATTTGGCTCCAAATGTTGCTGATGATTTTGTTGAGCATAATGAACCAGTGAACCATCTCAAACCGCACCCGAACCTCAACCGCAAAATCCAAAGACCCTCAACCGAAATTCCCTCAAACCGCACTTTTGAAACCGCTCCCGAAGTTCCTACTCCGTATGCAACCGCAAGGGAAGAAGAAGTTGAAAATTCCCTATCCAAATTATAGAACCTCTTCGTCAACTTACATTCCATGACTTCGCCGAAGGATCTAACGACGTTCCAATTAAAGATCTTCAAGAAACCTCGGTCCAACCAGACCTACCCCTGAGGTTCGTGAAGTCGAAGCCACCCCCTCACAAATGTGATTGGTGATCTCGTTTTCCGGTGTTCAAACAAGGAGATCGAATTATGATGAGCATACTTCACTTTTGTCTCAAGTTGAACCCAAGAAGATTGATGAAGCACTCCAAGATTCCAGTTGGGTCGTTGCCATGCAAGAAGAACTCAACCAGTTTGAAAGATGCAAGGTCTGGACTTTGGTGCCTAGACCTCAGGATCAAGGAGTGATAGGAACTAAGTGGGTATTTAGGAATAAGATGGACGAGAATGGAAGCATCACTAGGAATAAAGCAAGGTTGGTTGCACAAGGATATAGGCAAGAAGAAGGAATTGATTATGACGAAACCTTTGCTCCAGTTGCAAGATTGGAAGCTATCGAATCTTCTTAGCCTAGCGCCTCTTTCAAGCATTTCAAGTTATATCAAATGGACGTAAAGAGTGCATTCCTCAACGGCGAACTGCAAGAGACCGTGTATGTTGCTCAACCTCCTGGATTTGAAGACTCTAAATTTCCCAATCATGTCTACAAACTCCAGAAAGCTTTGTATGGACTTAAGAAAGCTCCAAGGGCATGGTATGAGACTCTCTCTAAATTTTTACTAGAAAAAGGATTTAAACGTGGTAAAATCGATACAACTCTTTTTATTGCCAAATATAATGAGCATACTTTACTTGTTCAAATTTATGTCGATGATATTATTTTTGGTTCTACTAATGAGTTACTTTGCAAGCGTTTCGAAAAGCTAATGAAAAGCAAGTTTGAGATGAGCATGATGGGAGAATTAACATTCTTCCTCGGGCTTCAAATCAAGCAATGCGAAGAAGGTATTTTTCTCAGCCAAGCTAAATACACCAAGGAGTTAATAAAGAAGTTTGGATTAGAAAATGCTAAAGCATATGATACTCCTATGGCCACGGGCAATAAGCTAGATAAGGATCTCAAAGGTAAGAAAGTTGATCAGACTTTATATCGAGGTATGATCGGCTCATTACTTTACTTAACCGCTAGTAGGCCCGATATCATATTTAGTGTACGCGTATGTGCTCGCTATCGCGCATCCTAGAGAAGCACATCTTATTGCGAGTCAAGCATATAATCCGCTATTTATCCGGAACCACTAACCTTGGACTTTGGTATTCCAAAGATTCGAACTTCGATCTTGTAGGTTATTCGGATGCAGATTATGCGGCTTTGTACTATTGACAGGAAAAGCACTAGTGGTACTTGTCATTTCCTCGGGAATAGACTAGTTGCTTGGGCGCAAGAAGCAAGCTTCGCTTTCGTGTCAACCACGAGAGTGAGTATATTGCCTTGGTAGTTGTTCTGTTGTCAAATCCTTTGGATGAAGCAACGGTTGGTGGACTATGGAATCCATGAAGGGAATTGCCCCATCATGTGTGACAACACTTCAACAATTTCAGTCTCCAACAACCCTGTCATGCATTCCAAGACCAAGCATATTGATATCAAGTATCATTTCCTCAAAGACCATGTAGAGAAGAGGAATATCCATTTAGAGTACGTGGGGACAGACAAACTGCATTGCCGATATCCTCACAAAGGCTCTTGACTCCAAGAGATTTTCTTTCGAGGAGAAATGGGTATGCTTGAACTTAAATAAAATTCCATACTTTTTATTAACTAACCTGTTTGTTGAGTTTATGATGAAACTCCTAAGGATTGAGACCGCCTGTGTTGAAACCGCCTATACCAAAACCGCAAGCAGTCCGACCGCCTGTATGCAACCGCCAATGACAAACCGCTCATGCAGTCTGACCGCTTGGATCAAAACCGCGTTTCAACTAAGAGTAAATTCTTTCTATTTATGTCTTATCCTTATTACTTTAAAAAAAAAAAAAAAACTGTTCAAATTCCTTTATTTATTTATTTTTTTTAAAGGGTATTTTTGCAAATGTTTTCCCTCAAAAATTCAAAATTTTAGAGCATTTAATGCTAAGGGGACATGAGCATTTAAAGCCTTCATGTCAGCCGTCTTAGAGAGATGTGCAGGAGGTGAAAGGGTGTAACAGTTGGGTTAATTTCAATCATTCCTTCTGCCAACTGCCTCCACCCCTTCACCCTATATAAACCTAAGTTGGTGAAATTCTTCCTTTCTTCCGCCAACTCTCTGTACACTGTACTCTCTCTACCAAACTCTCTCTCTCTAAAACCCTTTACAAAAACCTTCATTTTTTTCTTAAATCATCAATGGCAACAACTTCAAAACCTTCAACTTCAAAAAGGCAAAGAGCATCTACCACTGCTAGGGCAAAGAAACCTATCTTGGACATGGTAACAAATCTCTAACCCTAACCTTTAATTTCTTCAAAATCTGCCATGGATGAACCAATAAACTGTTCGTATGCCCTGCTTAGATTTCTAATGATTTTGAACTGATTTCTTGACCATTTTTGATAAAATTTGTTGGGTTTTGCTCGTAATCATGCCTAGATGTACATTCTGAAGTTTATTTCATGATCAATGCATGATTTGAGTACCGATTTTATGATTTTCGGTTATACACTTCGAAAACCCACTTTCTTGTTCTTGGTGTTTATAAATGATTCTGGGTAAAGGTTGAAATTTTATTGATATATTGTTAATCCCCTTCCCAATGTGATCATTTTGATATATTATTTGCTCATTTTGGTTAAGTTTCATGTATCTCGTTCTTGGTGTTCTTGAATGTTCTTGGTGTTCTTCACAAAACCCATGAACCGTTCTTGAAAAATCACATGTTTTGGTTGCCTTGATTCGAGAAAGTGTTTTCCAACACTTAGAAAAATTTTCAACTTTTTAGAAATTTTGGATTTTATTTTGGTTTGAAACCGCCTGTTTGCAACCGCTTAGAAATTTCTTGTTTCAAACCGCTCCTCACCTATTCAACCTAAACCGCATGTTCTAAAAACCGCTTTTTCAAATACTTTGAAACCGCATGCTGGTTAAATTCCTTCCTTCCTTGATTTTAAGATTTTTACTAAGTATATAGGCTGGAAACCAAGAAATTCCTCTCTAATCACCGCAGGTGTGGGATAAGTTTGGATTACAATGCCACGTACTTAAGTAATTTTGTTCAAATCCTCATTCTTTGTTGAGTATTCATGGTTTCACTTGGGGTTTGAAATTCTCAAACCGCACCATTGCTCAACCGCTTGGTGCTCAAACCGCATGTGAACTATGAATACACAAATGGATCTAACACTTGAAATTTTATTTTATAGGATCCTACTACTTTCCTACCTGGGTGGGAAGTGAATGAGGAAGAGCTCAAAACAGATGCTCTAGGAAGGGAGTTGCTGAGGAAGCTCAGAGTCTCAGGCATCCTACCGCTCTTCACCAAGAAGCAGAACTTTATTGTACCATCTTTTGTGGATCAATTCTTTGCAACCGCTAAGAAGGATTCGAGTTCTTGAACAAGGCCGTAGAGTTTCCCGCCCGACCGCCGTGGTTGAAGGGATGAAGCTCTCCATCGACTATATTGATATTAGAAGACTCTTCAGATTTACTGTTGGTGGAGCTCCACTTAGAGGTTGATCGGTGTTATTCAAGACAATGCCGCTTTCCAAACCGCCAAAGTGGATACCTTATCCAAAAAGTACAAGAAGATCCCAAGAAAGAACTTTGGTGAACTGATGAACTTCATAGGTCATCTAGTGGGGAGATCTATTTGTGGAAAGACTGGGAACCACAACAATTTCACATCCCAACAATGGATGTACAAAGTCTGCTATCTTTATGGAGATCAAGCTGCACTGGCCAAGGATCCTTTATTTAGAGATTAAGGATAGCATAGAGACCTATCACCCAAAATCAAAGGTGAAGATCAGAGGTGGAGACCATTCTGCAGGATCCTAACCGCCTGTTGATGGACTATGAGCACTTGGATGAAATGGTCACCAAGAATCCAGATCTTATGGTGGACTCGCCGATGATTCCCTTGGATTGCTAGCATGCCATACTTTCTGTGTATGTCAATGGTGATGCTTTGTACAAGTCGTTGTATGATGCGTATACATATCCCTTCAAGGAACCATATGAGCTTAGAGATCCTTCGACCGCTCCTCAAACCAAAGCACCCAAGCGGCCCAGGAAGCCCCAAGCAAGAGCTGAACCGCCTCAGAAAAGGGCCAAGACCGCTCCTGCAACCAAACCGCCTACAACTGATGATGGAGCTGGTACTAGCAAAAGGAAGAAGAAGGAAAGACAGCCTGAAACCATGAACTTGGTGGATGAAGAGGATGAAGAAGAGGAAGACCCAAGTATTCCCAACTTGGTGGCTAGAGCCAAAAGGGCTAGTGGATGAGATGGGCGGATTGATTGTGGAAGAACAGATGAAGGTTCTCCAAGATAGGATTGCTAGATTGGCCAAGGAGCAAGCCGAGAAGTATCAAAGCCAAGGGAAAATCAACCACTGAAGCTGGAACCGCCTCACCCCAAGAACCGCCTCCAGAAACTCAACCGCCACCAACTCCTCAAACCTCTCCTATCCAATCTCCAAACCTATCACCAGCCCAATCCCCTGCCAACTCTCAATCCAAATCTCCATCCAAAGCCAAATCCATAACCCCTTCCCCCAACAAAACCGCACAATCTCATGGGGAGAAACCCAAGAGGAAGAAAATGGCGCCAAGAAGAAACCCTTCAAGAAACCAAGCCCGTCCAACCCTCACCCACTCCTTCAAATTCCCTCCTCAATCACCTCCTCAAAATTCCCTTCACCTTCCCCCCTTAAAATCACTCTCACCCCTATCTTCTCAATCCCAATATGACTCACCCCAACATTCCCATTCCATGAACTCCCAACATTCCAACCAAACCCCTACTCACTCGCTTTACTCAACAATGGCAAGCCAAACCTTCATTGGACATGTTACCTCTAAGTCGCTTAGAGATGATCCAACCCCGACAATTCCCTAACAAAAACCGCTCCCCTACACCTAACCGCTCTAAATCCAACTCTCCTTCAAAATCCCCTCCTCCACAAAAATCACCAAACCACCAAAAGTCTCCTCCTCAAACAAATACTCAAACCAAAACCGCTCCTGAAACTACCCAAACACAACCACCTCCTATATTTCCAACCGCTTCTACCTCAACCGCACCTCCTTCTGACTATTCCCAAATCCTTCAAACCCTTTCCCTCATCCAAAGCCAACTCCTAATAAACCAAGGTCATGTCATTAAGCTGACCGCTTCCAATGACATCCTAACCGCTTCCAATGCTTCCTCCAAACCTCTCTCTCAAATCTCTTCGAGTCAAACCTTGTTCTTCATGCCAAGGTAGAGTCTCAATCCCTGGAGATGGCAACCCTTAAATCAACATTGCTTGATGCCATTAAGGGGGAGAGATCTACAAAGAAACCCTCCATCCTCCTCAATCCGCCTTGATGATCAAACCGCGTCTCTTATCAAAACCGCGGTTGAAGAAGGATTGGTCAAAGCCTTAAGTGAAATTCAAGAGAAGGTCCGCAATTCCATTGATAAAGACCTTGGGGATCTCGACCTCAAAACTTATTTCCACCTTAAACCTGCACCGCAAATGGCACAGATTGTCCAAACCGCCTTGAATTCCCTTAGAGAAGATGTTCTGGAGCAAATTGACATATTCAAGGTGGACTCCAAGGTAAATCTGGAATGTGTTGGAGATGCCTCAATGGCAAAGCTAAATGAAATTCGTGGGATGAATTTAATGTACCGCCCGGACAACCCGAAGGCCGGATTCATTGCCAAGATTGAAGCCGAAATTCATGACCCGAAACCTCTCTCGAGAGTTACCATTGATCTTGGATCCAATGAAGGAAGCTATCCAAGAGCAAACCGCCGCAAGTGTGAGGAGATCCATACTATTTTCAATTCCCTTTATTCATCCCTCCACGTGCAAACTGGATACCATCGTAGACAACCTTATGGAAAACACCAAAGCGGTTGGTGCCACATTCTACCTCTCGCTCATTCTCGTGAATGCCTTAAAGAAGCTTGAAGCTACTCTCACCGTAACCGCAGAGGAAGTAAGAAGACTAAGGAAAGCATTTGCACCCGACCAATCTAGAGCCGGGCCCAAATGGAGCCGATCATGAAGTGAACAAGCCGCCTCGCCAGCAAACCGCTTTTTCCTTATGATTTTTTGTAAGTTTGGACCGCACTTTCTTTGTATCTTCCTTTGTCCAACTTACATCATTTTTGTTTTTGTAATCTTGTAATTTCCTTTCATTCCTGTACTTGTAATCATCTTAGGAATTAATGGAAATTGCATCATGGTTCCAAAAACTTTGTTCATTCAAACTGCTGGTTTGTAGAACATTGAAACCGCTTAAAGGTCTTAAACCTCATTCAAATATTTTTCAACTTAAAACTCACTCTTTTTGAATTAATGTTTAAACATTCAGTTTAAACTGCACTTTGAATTTAAACTCATACTTTTTAAGTGCACTGAATGCATTTCTATACTCTTCAATTTTGTAAGTTTTTAATCTTTCAAAAGTATAGAAATCTATAGCTTAAGCTAGTGTGTGCATTGACTTGGGACATGACTTACCATGTTAATTCTTATGGACATGTTTTTACCAAGAACAATGATTGCTTTTGTTGTAGTAGGTAATGGCATCAATCAAATAGGGGGAGATTGTTGGGTATGCATATTTTAACCCTCCTATTTTGTATTAGATTTGATTGATACCATAACCTTCTATTTATTTTAAGGACTTTAGGACCCTATGTAATGAAGCTTAGACTTCAATTTTTTAGCTAAGTCCATTTTATAGAATAGGTTAAAATTAGGCTTGAAGATCGGCTCAAGAATCTTTGGACCTAAGGATTGCAGCTCAAGGGTTTCGTAACCGCCTTTTAAAACCGCTGCGTAACCGCCTTTTGCCTTGTGATTCCCTTCATCTCGAAACCGTCAACAACAAGTGCAAACCGCACTTGGAAATCCTTTTTCTCGGTGGAACCGCTTTCATGTCAAAACCGCCTTTATCCGTAACCGCTCCAATGATTGGCTACTTGAAGCGAACCTCTTTCGACCGTTGGAATCCACGTCGCAATATCAAAAGTCAACTACCATATCTTGTCACGTGACTACTTTTCGTACAAGATCCGCAAGGATCTTGAAAAGGTGACAGATGTCCTAACCACCTTGATTGCGCTCGAGGTCCGATCAGCCTTTACCCGCATCAGCAGCTTCCAAAGGACAAAAGTAGTTGCCGTGGACCAATGGGATTGCATCAAGAACCTGTCCTTTCATCACTGTGTCCAACGGCTATATTCCCGATGCTTGGGTATAAATACCCCTAATCTTCACCATTTGAAGATTGCTTGAATCTTGAGAAATTGCCGTGTTCATGAGAAGTTGAAGCTCGCCGTAAATTCCTTAGTCCTTTGAATCTTCATCTTCATACTTCAAGAAATATTCCCAAATTCTTGTAAATCAAGCCTTAACACATTCAAGAATCATTGTGCTCTACATCTCACGCATTTAAAGAGCCTTGATCTTGTTCTCATACACTCACCTCTCTTGTTTAAACACATAGTTTATTCATTTGAGATACACCGGTTATAGTCTAGGATTTGTTCTTCATAGAAAAGATTTTATTGTACTTTGTAATCTCTCAAATACTCAATATAAAATCTCTCTAGAAATCCAAGACTAACCATCTTGGTAGTGGACGTAGATCGTTTATCGATTGAACCACTCCAAATAGTGTGTTCTTACTTTCCGCATTTATATTTCTTGTGCTTACCGATTATCTTCCTTTTCTCTCGTTTTTGATCTTTTATATAGTTATCCTTTATTATGAAATTGTGTTTGGAGTTAACATTGTCAAACTACATTTTCTCGTTTTTACAACCGCTCGTAAAACCGCACTAAAACCGCCTTGCAAAACCGCTCCTCAAAAACCGCATTTTACTATGTATATTCCGTCGTGCATTTTACAACTCTACTTGCGCTTTCTTATACACCGCAAGAGGTTTTGTAAGCGTAGAGGTTTAGTTTTAAATTGAGGGCGAAAAATTTTAAACAGCCTATTCACCCCCCTCTAGCCGTATTTTCACCCTTGTTGCCACCTTTGGGACCAACACATATTCAATGTTCTGGATATCTAGAACCTTGTGAAAGTGATATCCGTAATCGTAAATTTGGTCTGCCTTGGATTTGGTCTCAAATCTTTTTTCGGATATTCGTCCCAAAGCTTCGGATATCTGTAGAAACCCGTTTCTCCATAACTTATGGAGAAACACATCTTTAACTATACTTGATCAACTATATTCGTTATATAAAAAAACAAATCACTTTAGCAATAAAATTTGGATCATCCCAAATATCATTATATAATTTGGGGGGAAGTCCCTTGTACAGTATTAGTCAGAGGTTAAGCATCTTGTAACTCTTCGTTTGAATTTGTAGGCACTCATACGAATCATGTAGTAGATATTTTCCGACCTTTTTTTAATAAAAAGTCAGTCATATTTTAGGGTGCATGGAGTAAAAATATGTTATCTCGTTAGATCAAGTGTAAAAAGATAGTCAACTAAAAGGCAAGAAGATTATTGTTATGTGGAAATAACATCCCCGATACACATATTACATTTGGGACGGTGAGAGTAAGATGTGATTATTTTAAGAATAAATGAAAAATAAAATATTTAATTTGGGACGGAGAGAGTAAAATGTGATAGATTTTAAGAATAAAATTAAACTTTCAATATAGGTCGTAGAGAGTAAGATATCAAAAATATATATATATATATATATATATATATATATATATATATATATTACAGTTTATGCAAAAACAAAATAGAGGAGGTTTGTTGTTGTTGTCGTTAGGGCCCTATACACATACTACACAACCAAAATAATGTTGTTTAAAGACAACAAAAATATATGTTTCATTATATGTCTCGTATCTTGAATTTTAGCTACTATATTTAATTTGACAAAAAAAGTTACTAATATTTAGTTATATTCATTAAAATCGAAAAATTAATATTGTTAGTATGTTTGCCTTGTTGAGTTATTTCTCAAATATTTTGTGTAGACACAAAAATTCTTGCTCGCCAAATCAAGTATCAAGGCCAACGAAAATGCCGTAAACATTCATGGATTCACACCTCGATGCCATGGATCACCGTCCAAGAGATCTCAAGGCACTCGAGGTTGAAGCCGACATCAAGAAAGCCAAAGATCTCAAACCTCACCCAATCCCCTCCCCCAACCCACGAATCAAAATCCTCGCACAATATCTCGTGGAGACCCCGACTCGAAACCAACATGTGTCCCGAGCGAGAGCGTCCCCAATCGGACTCCAAACTTCCTAAATTTTTTAAAACTTTGATTTAACTTACACACGTTAACATGCTTAACATAATCATTGCAAAATAACTCCATTCATCTCCACTTGGAGGAAGAGTTAAACAACTTTGAAAAGTAACAACCTGTTTTAGTTACAAAAGATTTTTTGGTATAACGTTGAAACCAAGTTTTTATATACACAAACTCCATAAAGGAGTTACCAAAATACATCTTTCTACGCCAACCTATACATACCCCGACAATCCCAAAAGACTACTTCCAACTCCTTTCCGTCCTTACTTGGCCGGTCACCGTCTCGAGATCTAAAAACATTAAAGGGAGAAGGGTGAGAATAAATCTCAAAGAAGCTATTATGAATGCAAAGAATATGCCAAGTAAGATGCAACACATAACAAGGTGCATATAACACATTGGAAAAGTCTTGTAAACACATTACATTACCTTGGTTTACCTTTTCCCGTTTGACCAATAAGTCGTACAACATCGGGAGATAAAACTCCACTCATTTGTGAACCGCTTTAGGCATTATTCACTCTTATAAGACCCATTTTTCAGTGGAACCATATAAGATACTAGCAACTCTATAAGGCTTTTGGCTCAATACAGATGCTATAACCCCAACTGTGGGCCACTGAAGGACATCCACAATTATAACGTAATCCGATCACATTAGGTCACACTTTCCATAATTGATCGTACTCCGTTATACCCCTCACATCACCGATTAACACAAGTTCAAGCACATAATAGTTACTTGAAATAAAACCCACCCAAGGATAAGAAATATAACTACATGGTAAATCATACTCATGTACAAATCAATATCATAGCGTAACATACATTTTATACACCATTTATATCACAACCATGGATATGAACTCAAGTAAGTCAACGATGCATCATAAACCAACTCTACATGATTAATATGTAACAATACATAACCTCTATGAAGGTACAAAATCAATTTACCAAGTTAGATTCACTTTGGTGAAGTTGTCAAACAAGGCTGCCAAGCATTTTCCGAACAATATTTAAACTACTTCCACTATTCCATTTTAACCAAGTAAGACATCATCATGTAGCTAAAATGTTCTACTTTAATCTAAGTTAAATAGGGTTCATTTATATCCTAGTTAGGTTAGGTTTAGACAGCCTTTAAAAATGGTTAAGAGTCACTGTGCCAGGGCACGACTCGGCCCAGGGCACGACTCGTGCCCATTCCTCGACCTCCTTTTCAGATACACACAGCGTCGTCCCTAATAGGGCACGACTTAAGCTTACTATGTCTCACGACTCATCCCACCCCTCGTGCACGACTCGTGCCCCAACCCGTAATTCATAACGTAACCGGAAATACATCGCAAGAGCTACACCAAGTTGACTCCAAACCAAGTTTCTCTGTTTTGTGAACATAAAAGGGGTTACTAAACTTCACAAATCTCATACTAACTCATTTAAACCAAAGTAGTATAGACCTAGACCACTTACAACTTGATTTCTTACCCATTTCACCACTACATTCCAAGTTTAACATCCTTAATTCCACTTAAATCATACTCTCTTACTCTTTTATCCTCTTCCATGAACAACAACACTATATCTATGTCCTTAACCCATTTCTAAACTTCAAAGAAAGTGTTCCAAATCATCAAACAACAAGTATCACAAACAATATCAACATTTAAACATTTTATGAGCAAGTTTGAAGGGAAGTCATAACAACTCACCTTAACACCACGAGATGAAATAACGATTTTCCTAGCTTGACGCGCTCCCTCGTCGTCCCGAACAATAATATGCCAATGGATCAAATGAGAAGGAATTGGATTTATTATGATTTTTGGAAGGAGGTTTCTAGTAAGGCTTTCCATGGATATTTTGAGAAGGAAGAAGATGATGAAGAAGAAATGGGGAGGTATGGGAAGGCTAAGGAAGAAAATGATGAAAAGGTGAAAGTATGGGCTCCCTTGACCATATTAAATGAAATCTTTCCACTATATCAAATTAAGTCCCTCAAGATCCAAGGTAGTATAACTAACCCCTCTACTCCAAATCTTTACACAACACACCTTGACCACATTTCATATTTTATTTATTTTCAATTATTATACTTCCCCCAAAATACTTTATCTTATTTTCAATTAAATCCTAAGGCTTTAAAGTTATTTCACAACCATCCTAACCTTCCATAAAAATCAAGAACATAAATTAAGCACATAAAGTCAATAAATATCATAAAATGCATATAAAGGGATGCTAAAATAGTGCCTAGGGTTAGGCCGTTACAATATCTCCAACCCAAAAAAGAAATTTCTACCAAGAATAAGGACCAAGTACGTAAAGATTTCGAACACAAACTTGCTAGAAAAAGAACACGACAATCTAATAATAGCAGCGGGTATAATATCGGCAATGACATTTCAAGCTAGTACAATACCCTCCTCAATCGGCAAATGTTGCATTTGGAACAAATGCAACATTTGCTAAAGCGTAAATTCCAAAACTAAAGGTAATTCCAACAACCTAAAACCCCAAAAATAAAACCTTCCCAACATAATTCGTGCACAATTCAAGCAAATTCATCATAATTATCTTTAAATTAACTACATATACTTTCAATAATTAAAACCAATTCACTATTAAAAACCACCCCACTTTGAGAAGTTTGACCTATAACCCAATAATTCCAATTTATGGACAAAATTTAAAGATATTAGTACCTTTCCACTCGTTTCCAAATAAATATCCCTCCGTTTACAAAATGATATTCTCACTTTTTTTGTTACTACTGGTATGGCGACAATATGCGTAACCAACACAATCACCAGCATATAGCTGGCCACTATACCTTCAATTAGGACCAATTCTATAAAGCAATGGTAAGAAAAACTAAAAAAATCTACCAAAACCATACACGCATACTTCAGCCAACATATCTATGCCGCCATCGTCGGGCTATCATTGTTGCCAGAACCGTTCTTCCGTAAAACAAAATTAAACCAAGCACCATAGACAATCATAGGATATGGAGAAAGAGAGAGGGAGAGAGAGGGGGGAGGATGTAAAAACACACCAATGAAAGAGAACTCAATGAAGCAATAAGAAGCAAATCGTAATAACCTCTAATATTTATTTTATTTATTTATTTCGTATTCTATTTCTTTTAATTAATTAATTATGTTATTTAATTAATTACTTGTATATTCTTTTTCCTAGATAGACTAGGTAAGTGGGTTTGGTTTTACTTAAATCTGGATTTCCTTGTTTGACTCTGGACTCTGATTTGTTTTTGGAGCTTAGGATTTAGAACCCAACTATAAATATTAACTTTCCTAAATCCTAGGGCCTCATATTATTTTAAATTGTGAAAATAAAATAGAGAGAGTAATTGTGGTAGAGAGAAACGGAATCTGTAGAACGGGGAGAGGAGAAGGCGGTGCAAAGCAAGAAAAGAGAGAGAGAGAGAGAGAGAGAAGTGCGGCGCTTGATTAGGAGAAAGAAGGAGAAGGATAAGCTTTAACTCCATTGTTTTTGTGTTCGAGGTCCAAGACTAAGGTAAGATCAACTCTTCTTGTTTTAGTTTTTAAGATGGAAAAACCCTAGGAAACCTTAAAAGGTTTAAAAGTAAGATTAGGGTTTGGGAAATCAAGATGTTGTGTTGTAAATTGTTAAATCTTTTCATTGTTGTTCATGATTAGGGTTGTGCTAAAATCGGGATTATTTCCAGTGTTAATCTAAATATTCCATGCTAAGGTTTCGAGGAGTTGAAGTTAGGGTTTTGGTGTGTGTAGGTTGTGTGTGTGCCGTAGTGTGTGAGTAGTGTGTGTCAAAGTGAAAAAGTGAGTGTAAGTGTTAGGGGAAAGTGTGTGTGTGTATTTACGTGCACATGTGTGGGCAAATAGTGTAGCAAAGTATGTGGTCTACCGTGTGTGTGTGTGTGTATATTAGGGTTTAGTATGTGGTTTGTGAGTGTTTGCAATGTGGCTGGAAAAGGTGAGTTTAGCTGTGTGTAAAGTGAAATAACACTACAAGGAAAACCGGATTTAGAGACGGAAATTTAGAGACGGACAAATCCGTAGCTAATTGGCGCGCAGTTAGAGACAGAACCAAAAATCGAGGCACGGATTCGGATTCCGTCTCTAAATTAGAGGCAATTCGGGTCCGTCTCTAATTAGAAGACGGAATATGAATCCGTCTCTAATTCGAGACGGAATCTAATCTCGGGAATCTGCTTAAAATCAGAGATCGGAATCCGAATCGTCTCTAATTTAGAACGAAATCTCGATTAGTCTCTAATTTAGAGACGGATTCAGGATCAGATCTCTAAATTTTAGAGACGGGTTTTGTATCTGTCTCTAAAATAGAGACGATTCGAAATCAGATCTCTAAATTAGAGACAGTTCGGAATCCGTCTCTAAACTTTAGAGACAGTTTTAACCCTCGTCTCTAATTTAGAGACAGATTTTTGAATCCGTCTCTAATTTAGTGACAAACATTCAACATCGTCTCTAAAATTTAGAACAGATTTAGTATCCGTCTCTAGAATTTGACTTTTCTTCTATATACTTTCATTTGTTTAGTTTTTTCTATCTTTTTTTATATAACTTTTTCTAAAAAAACCACTAATTAACAAAGGCTAAAATATTGTTTTCTAGTCAATAAAAATTTAAAAAAAAATAAAAAATAAATATAGGGTAGTCCGTCCCTCTTTTCGACTTTTCTTCTATATACTTTCATTTGTTTAGTTTTTTTCTATCTTTTTTCTATAACTTTTTCTAAAAAAAACCACTGATTAACAAAGGCTAAAATATTGTTTTCTAGTCAATAATTTTTTTTAAAAAATAAAAAATAAATATAGGGTAGTCCAGTCCCTCTTTTGACTTTTCTTCTATATACTTTCATTTGTTTAGTTTTTTTCTATCTTTTTTTTTCTATAACTTTTACTAAAAAAACCACTGATTAACAAAGGCTAAAATATTGTTTTCTAGCCAATAAATTTTTTAAAAAAATAAAAAATAAATATAGGGTAGTCCGTCCCTCTTTTGACTTTTCTTCTATATACTTTCATTTGTTTAGTTTTTCTATCTTTTTTCTATAACTTTTTCTTAAAACCACTGATTAACAAAGGCTAAAATATTGTTTTCTAGTCAATAAATTTTTTAAAAAATAAAAAATAAATATAGGGTAGTCCGTCCCTCTTTTGACTTTTCTTCTATATACTTTCATTTGTTTAGTTTTTTTCTATCTTTTTTCTATAACTTTTTATAAAAAAAACCACTGATTAACAAAGGCTAAAATATTGTTTTCTATTCAATAAAAATTTTTAAAAAATAAAAAATAAATATAGGGTAGTCCGTCCTTCTTTTGACTTTTCTTCTATATACTTTCATTTGTTTAGTTTTTTTCTATCTTTTTCTATAACTTTTTCTAAAAAAAACCACTGATTAACAAAAGCTAAAATATTGTTTTCTAGTCAATAAAAAAATTTTAAAAAATAAAAAATAAATATAGGGTAGTCTCTGTCCCTCTTTTGACTTTTCTTCTATATACTTTCATTTGTTTAGTTTTTTCTATCTTTTTTTCTATAACTTTTTCTAAAAAAACCACTGATTAACAAAGGCTAAAATATTATTTTCTAGTCAATAATTTTTTTAAAAAATAAAAAAATAAATATAGGGTAATTAGATCCGTCCCTCTTTTGACTTTTCTTCTATATACTTTCATTTTGTTTAGTTTTTCTATCTTTTTTTCTATAAAACTTTTTTCTAAAAGAAACCAACGATTAACAAAGTCTAAAATATTGTTTTCTAGTCAATAAAATTTTTTTAAAAAAATAAAAAATAAATATTGGGTAGTCCGTCCTTCTTTTGACTTTTCTTCTATATACTTTCATTTGTTTAGTTTTTTTTTCTATGTTTTTTTTTCTATAACTTTTTATAAAAAAAACCAGCGATTAACAAAGGCTAAAATATTGTTTTCTATTCAATAAAAATTTTTTTAAAAAATAAAAAATAAATATAGGGTAATTAGTCCCTCTTTTGACTTTTCTTCTATATACTTTCATTTGTTTAGTTTTTTTTCTATCTTTTTTTCTATAACTTTTCTAAAAAAAACCACTGATTAACAAAGGCTAAAATATTGTTTTCTAGTCAATAAAAAATTTTTAAAAAAATAAAAAAATAAATATAGGGTGAGTCCGTCCCCTCTTTTTGACTTTTCTTCTATATACTTTCATTTGTTTAGTTTTTCTATCTTTTTTCTATAACTTTTTAAAAAAAAACCACTTGATTAACAAAAGAGGCTAAAATATTATTTTCTAGTCAATTGAATTTTTAAAAAATAAAAAATAAATATAAGGGTAGTCAGTCCCTCTTTTGACTTTTGCTTCTATATACTTTCATTTGTTTAGTTTTTTTCTATCTTTTTATAAAACTTTTTCTAAAAAAAACCAACAGATTAACAAAGTCTAAAATATTGTTTTCTAGTCAATAAAAATTTTTAAAAAAATAAAAAAATAAATATAGGGTAGTCCATCCCTCTTTTGACTTTTCTTCTATATACTTTCATTTGTTTAGTTTTTCTATCTTTTTTTCTATAACTTTTTCTAAAAAAAACCCGCGATTAACGAAAGGCTAAAATATTGTTTATCCTAGTCAATAAAAAAATTTTAAAAAAATAAAAAATAAATATAGAATTGAGTGATCTACAGTCCCTCTTTTGACTTTTCTTCTATATACTTTTTCATTTTGTTTAGTTTTTTTCTATCTTTTTTTATATAACTTTTTCTAAAAAAAACCATACTGATTAACAAAGGCTAAAATATTGTTTTTCTAGTCAATAAAATTTTTTAAAAAAATAAAAAATAAATATGGGGTAGTCCGAGTCCCTCTTTTGACTTTTCATCTATATACTTTCATTTGTTTAGTTTTTTTCTATCTTTTTTCTATAACTTTTTCTAAAAGAAACCACTGATTAACAAAGGCTAAAAATATTGTTTTTCTAGTCAATAAAAATTTTTTTAAAAAATAAAAAAATAAATATAGGGTAGGTCAGTCCCTCTTTTGACTTTTCTTCTATATACTTTCATTTGTTTAGTTTTTTCTATCTTTTTTTTCTATAACTTTTTCTAAAAAAATCACTGATTAACAAAGGCTAAAATATTGTTTTTCTAGTCAATAAAAAATTTTAAAAAATAAAAAATAAATATAGGGTAGTCACATCCCTCTTTTGACTTTTCTTCTATATACTTTCATTTGTTTAGTTTTTCTATCTTTTTTCTATAACTTTTTCTAAAAAAACCACTGATTAACAAAGGCTAAAATATTGTTTTCTAGTCAATAAAAAATTTTTAAAAAAAAAATAAAAATAAATATAGGTGTAGTCCCTCTTTTGACTTTTCTTCTATATACTTTCATTTGTTTAGTTTTTTTCTATAACTTTTTCTAAAAATCACTAATTAACAAAGGCATAGAGATGAAAAACACTTTAAAAGTCATTTAGAATGCAGAAAAAAATTAAAAAAAAAATAAACGAGGTAGCCAGGTATACCATTTTCACAAGATCGGGACACATTCCTTAAAATCCTAAATAATGGCACATAATTGTAACTCAATTTCCATTTGGATTTTGAGGAAAGTAATAAAGATGAAAAACACTTTAAATGTCATTTAGAATGTAGAAAAAAATTAAAAAAATAAACGAGGTAGCCGTATACCATTTTCACAAGATCGGGACACATTCCTTAAAATCTAAATAATGGCACATAATTGTAACTCAATTTCCATTTGGATTTTGAGGAAAGTAATAAAGATGAAAAACACTTTAAATGTCATTTAGAATGTATAAAAAATTAAAAAAATAAACGAGGTAGCCGTATACCATTTTCACAAGATCGGGACACATTCCTTAAAACCCTAAATAATGACACATATTTGTAACTCAATTTCCATTTGGATTTTGAGGAAAGTAATAAAGATGAAAAACACTTTAAATGTCATTTATAATGTAGAAAAAAATAAAAAAAAATAAACGAGGTAGCCAGGGTATACCATTTTCACAAGATCGGGACACATTCCTTAAAACCCTAAATAATGGCACATAATTGTAACTCAATTTCCATTTGGATTTTGAGGAAAGAAATAAAGATGAAAAACACTTTAAATGTCATTTAGAATGTAGAAAAAAATTAAAAAAAAATAAACGAGAGGTAGCTGGTATACCATTTTCACAAGATCGGGACACATTCCTTAAAACCCTAAATAATGACACATATTTGTAACTCAATTTTCATTTGGATTTTTGAGGAAAGTAATAAAGATGAAAAACACTTTAAATGTCATTTTAGAATGTAGAAAAAAATTAAAAAAAATAAACGAGGTAGCCGTATACCATTTTCACAAGATCGGGACACATTCCTTAAAATCCTAAATAATGACACATAATTGTAACTCAATTTCCATTTGGATTTTGAGAAAAGTAATAAAGATGAAAAACACTTTAAATGTCATTTAGAATGTAGAAAAAAATTAAAAAAAAAATAAACGAGGTAGCCTTATACCATTTCGCAAGATCGGGACACATAAAACCTAAAAATCTAAATAATGGCACATATTTGTAACTCAATTTTCATTTGGATTTTGAGGAAAGTCATAAAGATGAAAAACACTTTAAATGTCATTTAGAATGTAGAAAAAAATTAAAAAAAAAATAAACGAGGTAGCCGTATACCATTTTCACAAGATCGGGACACATTCCTTAAAACCCTAAATAATGGCACATAATTGTAACTCAATTTTCATTTGGATTTTGAGGAAAGTAATAAAGATGAAAAACACTTTAAATGTCATTTAGAATGTAGAAAAAAATAAAAAAAAATAAACGAGGTAGCCGTATACCATTTTCACAAGATCGGGACACATTCCTTAAAATCCTAAATAATGGCACATAATTGTAACTCAATTTCCATTTGGATTTTGAAGAAAGTAATAAAGATGAAAAACAATTTAAAAGTCATTTAGAATGTAGAAAAAAATTAAAAAAAATTAAACGAGGTAGCCTTATACCATTTTCACAAGATCGGGACCTGAAACCCTAAAAATCCTAAATAATGACACATATTTGTAACTCAATTTTCATTTGGATTTTGAGGAAAGTCGATTAAGATGAAAAACACTTTAAATGTCATTTTAGAATGTAGAAAAAAATTAAAAAAAAATAAGCAAGGTAGATAGTATACCATTTTCACAAGATCGGGACACATTCCTTAAAACCACTAAATAATGGCACATAATTGTAACTCAATTTTCATTTGGATTTTGAGGAAAGTAATAAAGATGAAAAACACTTTAAATGTCATTTTAGAATGTAGAAAAAAAAAAAAAAATAAACGAGGTAGCCGTATACCATTTTCACAAGATCGGGACACATTCCTTAAAATCTAAATAATGGCACATAATTGTAACTCAATTTCCATTTGGATTTTGAGGAAAGTAATAAAGATGAAAAACACTTTAAATGTCATTTAGAATGTAGAAAAAATTAAAAAAAAAATAAACGAGGTAGCCTTATACCATTTTCACAAGATCGGGACACATAAAACCCTAAAAATCTAAATAATGGCACATATTTGTAACTCAATTTTCATTTGGATTTTGAGGAAAGTCATAAGGATGAAAAACACTTTAAAATGTCATTTAGAATGTAGAAAAAAATTAAAAAAATAAACGAGGTAGCCGTATACCATTTTCACAAGATCGGGACACATTCCTTAAAACCCTAAATAATGGCACATAATTGTAACTCAATTTTCATTTGGATTTTGAGGAAAGTAATAAGGATGAAAAACACTTTAAATGTCATTTAGAATGTAGAAAAAAATTAAAAAAAAAATAAACGAGGTAGCCGTATACCATTTTCACAAGATCGGGACACATTCCTTAAAATCCTAAATAATGGCACATAATTGTAACTCAATTTCCACTTGGATTTTGAGGGAAAGTAATAAAGATGAAAAACACTTTAAATGTCATTTTTTAGAATGTAGAAAAAAATTAAAAAAAAAATAAACGAGGTAGCGTATACCATTTTCACAAGATCGGGACACATTCCTTAAAATCCTAAATAATGCCACATAATTGTAACTCAATTTCCATTTGGGTTTGAGGAAAGTAATAAAGATGAAAAACACTTTAAATGTCATTTAGAATGTAGAAAAAATTAAAAAAAAAAAATAAACGAGGTAGCCCAGGTATACCATTTTCACAAGATCGGGACACATTCCTTAAAACCCTAAATAATGACACATATTTGTAACTCAATTTTCATTTGGATTTTGAGGAAAGTAATAAAGATGAAAAACACTATAAATGTCATTTTAGAATGTAGAAAAAAAATAAAAAAAATAAACGAGGTAGCCGTATACCATTTTCACAAGATCGGGACACATTCCTTAAAATCCTAAATAATGGCACATAATTGTAACTCAATTTCCATTTGGATTTTGAGGAAAGTAATAAAGATAAAAAACACTTTAAATGTCATTTAGAATGTAGAAAAAAATTAAAAAAAAAATAAACGAGGTAGCCTTATACCATTTTCACAAGATCGGGACACATAAAACCCTAAAAATCCTAAATAATGGCACATATTTGTAACTCAATTTTCATTTGGATTTTGAGGAAAGTCATAAAGATGAAAAACACTTTAAATGTCATTTAGAATGTAGAAAAAAATTAAAAAAAAATAAACGAGGTAGCCGTATACCATTTCACAAGATCGGGACACATTCCTTAAAACACTAAATAATGGCACATAATTGTAACTCAATTTTCATTTGGATTTTGAGGAAAGTAATAAAAGATGAAAAACACTTTAAATGTCATTTAGAATGTAGAAAAAAATTAAAAAAAATAAACGAGGTAGCCGTATACCATTTTCACAAGATCGGGACACATTCCTTAAAATCCTAAATAATGGCACATAATTGTAACTCAATTTCCATTTGGATTTTTGAAGAAAGTAATAAAGATGAAAAACACTTTAAAAGTCATTTAGAATGTAGAAAAAAATTAAAAAAAAAAAAATAAACGAGGTAGCCTTATACCATTTTCGCAAGATCGGGACACTGAAAACCCTAAAAATCCTAAATAATGGCACATATTTGTAACTCAATTTTCATTTGGATTTTGAGGAAAGTCATAAAGATGAAAAACACTTTAAATGTCATTTAGAATGTAGAAAAAAATTAAAAAAAATAAACGAGGTAGCCGTATACCATTTTCACAAGATCGGGACACATTCCTTAAAACCACTAAATAATGGCACATAATTGTAACTCAATTTCCATTTGGATTTTGAGGAAAGTAATAAAGATGAAAAACACTTTAAATGTCATTTAGAATGTAGAAAAAAATTAAAAAAAAATAAACGAGGTAGCCAGGTATACCATTTTCACAAGATCGGGACACATTCCTTAAAACCCTAAATAATGGCACATAATTGTAACTCAATTTCCATTTGGATTTTGAGGAAAGTAATAAAGATGAAAAACACTTTAAATGTCATTTAGAATGTAGAAAAAAATTAAAAAAAAATAAACGAAGTAGCCGTATACCATTTTGACAATAACATCATTATTAGTCTTATTATTAAGTATTATTACTAATTACTATTTTCTTTAAAGATTAAATTATTGTATTAAAGTTTAAATTATTAAATTATTATAAATAAATTTAAAATAATTAAATTAATGAATATTATTATTAATTAATAATATTATTATTTTTGATGTTATGTATTATTACTAGTTATTATTAATATTATTATTAATTATATAATAATAGTTATTAATATATTCAATTATATAATTAAATAATTAACAATAATATCATTATTAGTCTTATTATTAAGTATTATTACTAATTATATGATAATGTTATCATTCTTGATTTTAGGCATATTACTATAACTAAAATTTTGGGTAAATCAAATAAATGCATGTAAATATTTTAGTTAACTTTTTGTAAATTTCAGTAATAAAAAAAAATCTAAATATTTTTTTCCTATTCAATAAAAAATAATAAAAATTTCTAATTATTATTAATACTATTATTAATATTATTGCGATTATATAATTAATATTAATTAATTAATTAATTAATATTTTATTAATAAATATTATTAATAATAAATATTATTATTCTTATTATTAGACATAAATATTTTAGTTAGTGTATAATATAGTGTGAAATAGATATAAGTACGTGACGTGGCGTGGTTTGATTAGATTTGACATTTCACGCGGATTATGGCTTATCTAATCGACCGTTCATTACCTTCGATCAAACGGACCATATTATTCCAACCATTACCAAACTCCCACTCCCTATTTCACTCCTCGTTTCTCTCTCTCTCCGTCATTTTGAAAATTGAAATCCTGAACACGGTTTCTCTCCTCACCGTCTTCTTCATTCGGCCTCCGCCGTCGCCAGCGCCAATCGAGATGTCAGAGTCCTTCGCCCTCAGTCGCTCTCTCTATTTCTCTCTCTATTTCACTCCACTTCAACAAACACAAACGACCTCGGCTACCATCCCCTCTTCCTCTCTCGTCTCAGGCGACGACAACGGTTCGCGTTCAGATCTTCGCCGCGGATGCGGTATGAAAAACGCTCCGTCTCTCCTCCTACGTTTTGATTTCGCACGATTGTTTCTTCATCTGTTTTGATTTCGTTTTGATTGTAGATGGGGTTTCGCGGTTACGGTGGTGAATGAGTCGACGGGGATTTCGCACGATCCGGAGAATGTTCGATTGTTTTGATTTCGTTTTGATTTCGTTTTGATTTTGTTTTGATTTCGTTTGATTGTTTTGATTTCGCACGATCTGGTGAATGTTTTGATGGTGGTTGTGAATGTAGGTGGTTTGATGTGGTTGTGTGATGGTGAGTGAATGGCCGACGGTGGTGAATGGTCACGGTGGATGGCGGTGGTCGGCGGTGGTGAATATTGAGGACGGATTTGGGTAGAAAAGAAGTTGAGGGGGCAAATTGTAACTTTGAATTGTGAAAGGGCGATTTAGAATTAATAAAATTAAGGGAGCGATTTGAAAATAAAAAAATTAAAGGGATTGATTTGAGAATAAAAAAATCAAGGAATTTGATTTAATATATATTTAAAAATATATATTAATATATTTTAAATATATATATATATATATTTAAAATATATTAATATATATTTTTAAATATATATATTTATTTTTTAAAATTGTCAATTTGCTTCTGAAAATATTTGTCGCTAAATGGTTCGAAAATAAAAGCGAGAATTTAAATAGAGACAGAAAAATCACGTAAGCTAATCAGATAGATTTTGCGGAGTTCATATACGTAGCTAATTTAGATACGGGACGGACATAGTCTCGTCTCCTAATTGTAGAAGACAGGACATATCAGTCTCCTGAATTTAGAGACGGAGCATATCTGTCTCCTAAATTAGAGACGGGACATATCACGATCTCTAAAAGCTTGACGAGCCTACAAGCAGCAGGCGACGGCAGCCCAATGTTAGCGAGGAACTTGCACGCCACGGAATAGCTACGGAAAAAAAATCCGTAGCTAAACTACTGTTTAAGCCTACGGAATCTTCATTTTAGCTCACGGAATTTGCTTAGTCAGCTAAAATCATTTTCCTTGTAGTGTAAAGAGAGAGTTGATAGGATTTAAATATGGAAACCCTAATGGTAGTTTGGTAAACCTAATGGGGGATGGTTAACCTTAGAAGTTGTTAAAGTAGACTAACTCGTAGGTTAACAAGATGAATTAAAAGAAGTTTTGGTACCTAGGAATAGAGATTACT